>ML677372.1:11370684-11513362 GCA_007922305.1 Dermatemys mawii | reverse complement strand
GGGTCTTCCGAGGGGGCAGTCAGGGAACAGAGAGCAGGGGGGCTAGATGGGGGATAGGGTCCTGGGGGGAAGTTAGAATCAGGGGGTCTCTGGAGGTGATGATCAGGGGACAAGGAAGGGGTTTTGAGGGGGGCAGTCCGGGGGCGGGAAGTGGGTGGGGGTCGGATAGGGGGCGGGGCCTTCGGCCCTCTGCACAATTTTGAACCCTAGTGTGGCCCTCGGGCCAAAAGGTTTGCCCACCCCGATCTGGAGGACGGCATGGACTGCACCCTCAGCAATTCTGCAGATGACACTAAGCTAGGGGGAGAGGTAGATATGCTGGAAGGTAGGGATAGGGTCCAGAGTGACCTAGACAAATTAGAGGATTGGTCCAAAATAAATCTGATGAGGTTCAACAAGAACAAGTGCAAAGTCCTACACTGAGGACAGAAAAATCCCATGCACTGTTAGAGGCTGGGGACTGACTTGCTAAACAGCAGTTCTGAAGAAAGGCCCTGGGGATTACAGTGCATGAGAAGCTGGATATGAGTCAGGAAGTAACCCTCGCAGGGGGCAGAGGAACCACTACCTGCCCCAGCTCACCTCCACCTCTGCTCCACTGCCGCCTCCTCCCCAGAGGTGCGAGGGGCAAGAGAGGAAATGTGGTGTGCCCAGGGGAGGAGGCGAGGCCGGGGATTTGGGGAAGGGGTTGGAATGGGGGCAGGGAAGGGGCTGAGTTGGGGAAGGGACAGCAGGGGGGGATGCGAGCACCCCGGTGCCAGGTAAAGTCGGCGCCTATTGTTTTAGCTCTGGTCCTTTGTGTCTACTCCCCTTCTTGTGATGTGAGATCCTTCTACAGTGGGAACAGCATTATTAAGGGTGTACAGTAGACCCCACCAGGAGGGTGTACGGATTAGAGGGATACACGGATCAAACAATGTACCTTTTAGAAAAGACGAAAGCAACATGGTGGATTTGTTTCAAGGCAATGCCACAGATCAGAACCCAACAGAGATTACATTCAGCTGATCTGTGACATTATCCAATGTGACTGTGCCTGTGTATTTTTAGAAGTTGCAGCCCTTTGTGTGGAAGCTGATTTGATGAAAAAAGTGGCCTTGATCTGTGTTTGTCTGATGCAATTAATGTATTAATGGTGGAAAAGTCTGAAATTTATACAATGACTCATTAAAAATAATACCCATCTCTTTTGATGTTAACATTCATATTTCCTCTTACATCACATATATTAATCTATGCTGGCCAATATTCTGCCCTCTACTCTTCTTTCTCTTCCCCCATCCCTGCCTCCACCAAATCACAGGAGGTCAGTATAGCTGGAGGCAAAAAGAGAACTCTGACTATGCTATGTTAGGGTGTGGAGAGCAGCATTTTGAATTTAAGCATTGCCAACTGAATTTATAGCCACAGGAGGACCAGCAAGTACATGGATCTTGACATGCCAAAAAAGGCAGGAAAGAAAAAAATTTGAGGATCCTTGCACACTAAAGCTAATACTCGCCATTGACAATGGCGCTGCTGAGCTGTGGAAACAGAATTCTATGGTGGGTATTTCACCCTTTAATAGCACCCCATTCATGCTCCAGTGAATGAAGTGGCCTGTTTTAATAATCAAAAGACATCTTATGCTTCTTCAGAAATGATTAGTCCTCTAAGGTTTCCTGCTGTGTACTGCATGAGGATTTGTAGGATCTAGAGAAGTGGTTTTCAACCAGAAGTATTTGTACCACTGAGGGTACACAGAGATTTTTTAGGGGGTACATCAACTAATCTAGGTATTTGCCTAGTTTTACGACAAGCTACATAAAAAGCACAAGTGCAGTCAGCGCAAACTAAAATTTCACACAACTGTTTATATTGTTCTATATACTACAGACTGCAATGTAAGTACATTATTTATAATTATATGGTAAAAATGAGAAAGTAAGCAATAATGTGCTGTGACAATTTTGTATTTTTATGTCTGATTTTGTAAGCAAGTAGTTTATAAGTGAGGTGAAACTTGGGGGTATGCAAGACAAATTAGACTCCTTAAAGGGGTACAGTAGTCTGGAAAGGTCGAGAGCCACTGATCTAAAGCCAGAGGTGAAAGGAAGCTGGAATGTCCTGGTATGGCATACCGGCAACAGCTGGTGTGCTGTACTGGGACAGCCTGGCTTCCCCAGGCTGCAATTTAAAGGACCTGGGGCTCCCAGCAATGGAGCCCCATTGCTGGAGCCCTAGGGTAGTGGCGGGGACGGGGCTCCAGCAGCTATTTAAAGGGTTGGGGCTCCCACTGCCTCTGCCGCCCCAGTCCTTTAAATAGCCGCTACTTCCCTGGAGCGCCAGCGGCTATTTAAAGGACTGCGGTGGTAGAAGCAGGGGAGCCCTGGGCCCTTTAAATAGCCCCCAGAGCCCGGGGTTTGGAGGGGGAGCTCCGGGGGCTATTTCAAGGGCCTTGGGCTCCCGCTGCCTCTACCACCTTGGCCCTTTAAATAGCCCCTGGAGCCCTGTCACTGCTTCCCCAGGGCTCCGGTGGCTATTTAAGGGGTCAGGGCAGTAGAAGCAGGGGAGCCCTGGGCCCTTTAAATAGCTCCCAGAGCCCTGCTGTAGCAGCAGTCTTCATCAGCTATTAAAGGGCCCAGGGCTCAGCCACCGCTACCGCCCTGGGCCCTTTAAACCGCTACTGGAGCCCCCAGCTGCGGCTGCTACCCTGGCAGGTGAGGGGAGAAGGAGGAGGCACCTACTGGTACAGGGCAGGCTGGGGCTGACTCTGACCTGCCCCAGTCCTGCTCTTCCGCCCAAGACCCCGCCCCTTCCTGGGGCCAGAACCGGCCCCAGCCCAGCATTGTACCAGTAAGTCCCTCAGTCTACTTTCACCCCTGTCTAAAGCTAATGTCAATAACTTAGGGACAAATGGTAGAAGTGTTTCTGTTTTATTTTGTTGTTTTCCTTTATTGTTTTTACAAATTTAGAAATTAACAAGAATGTTTTTGTCATGTTTTAAAACATCAGTGTAAACTATTTATGGTTTAAATTTATGGTATAAACAGCTCTCTTTGGCAATGAGCTCCCAAACGCTAGGATACTGTGTCTGTGCATCAGAACCAGAGAGTGAAACTGATGGATCCAGTTTCATTGCCTAAAACAGGAGTGGCCAACCTGTGGCTCCGGAACCACATGCGGCTCTTCAGAAATTAATATGCGGCTCTTTGTATAGGCACTGACTCTGTCTGGGGCTAGAGCTGCACCAACTTTCCAGTGTGCCAAAGGGTGCCAACTGCTCAACCCCTGGCTCTGCCACAGGCCTTGCCTCCACTCCACCCCTTCCTGCCCCCTGCCTTGAGCCTGCCATGCCCTCGATCCTCCCCCTCCTCCCAGAGCCTCCTGCACACCATGAAACAGCTGATGGGGAGGGAAGGGGAGGCGCTGATTGGCAGGGCTGGTGGTGGATGAGAGGTGCTGGGAGGAGGAAATACAAAATCACCTAACAGGATTTATCAGAGCTTGTGAATGGAATCTCTTCTGGACTGCATTTAGATGTACCTGGAACAGACAATAGTGCTTAAACTGACTATGTCAGTGTATTCCTATTAAATCTTTGCTTTGGCGTCTTACCTCAGTTCCTTTCCTTTATTCTTCCTTTCCTTCCCTTCAAGGGATATTGAGAGAACAGTAGAGATGGGGAATGACCACACTGCATGCTTTGATGAAGCAAAGCTTATTGAATATGGAGCTTGCATGTTGCAAAATCCTGGAGAAAACACACACAGATATCTGGTATGAACTAACTTCCTGCCAGTGCCCGCGTGGGTCTCATCCTTACAGCCATGCCACCCTGAGTTGTGAGCTCATCAGATCTCCCAAACTCAGTGAAGAACTTCATTAGCACTTAACTGGGAGATGCCTAAGGGAAACAGAGGCCTGCAGGAATGCCTCAGCAGATGGAACTCTTCCTTCAGAGTCAAGACAGAATCAATGCCCAGTCCTTGTGCTTGGGGATGCTGTGTTGTCTGAGATGCTGTTTAATTTCTCCTGCAAAAGACAGAGGTTTTGATGCTGGCAAATAATGTAGATTCCCTGGGAACTGGGCTATTTGTTTTTGTTCCTTGGTTTAAATCCAACTGAGTTTAGTACATTTGGTCTCTGTACATCCCACTGTGGTTTCAATTGGATTCTGCTTTTTCTCCATGATTGTTGTGTAGTTTAGCGGTGCGCTATTAAACAGCTGCTACTTTCCACCCCAGAGGGGGTTGCATTTCAGAGATTCATATATGTGTGTGTGTCCTCCCACTGTTTCTTCTCTTATTTACACCACTAAATTTTGCAATGCAAGCACGTGGGTTACACATGCAATTATCCCAAAGTCCCACACAATATGACACACATAAATAGACAGTTCTGGAAATTTGTTTATACAAATATGTTAAATACATGCACAAAGTTAGGCATGCAGTTGCATTCTGATTTTTTAAAAATGTTCGATGCACGATTGCACATGTAAAGCAGTGTCGGGAAAAATGTGTTTCATTATCACCCTCCCTTGACAGATTCCATCCTTAGCAGCACTCAAGAGTAGGCGGGGACAGTATCTGTTCTTTTAAAATTAAAAATAAAGCAGCACAGTCAGCCTTGTTAGCAAACACAATGCCGATCACTTGAGCGTATTTTTTTTACTCCTGTCACTCTCATTCCAGCAAAAATGTCAGCAGTCATAATAATGGTGCTTTTGTTATTATGTCAGGAACAAAAAGTGCTGTGCAGCTTACCATTACAAAAAAATAAATGTGTCCTGCAGGGTTTCACTGAAAATGGGCCAGCAACTGGGAAAGTAGAGAAAGCAGGAGGGGGGTCAGAAGTTCACTAAGAGGATTTTCAGAAATAGGCATGCAATGATCTTACTTTAATGGCAAAACTACACCTCATAATTGGGTACATCTGAAGAGACTAGATAATATGAGAGCCAAGGTTTTTGAGACTTTTCCACTGTAAGCTAGTGATGAGCGAACTTTGAAAGTGTCCAAGATATAGACCCAATAATCACAGACATTTGAACTAGAGCAGGGGAGGGCAAACTACAGCCTGCGGGTTGGTTCCATCCTGTGAAGGCTTTCAGTCCAGCCTGCGGGATTGCCAGCCCCGTGGCACAGCGGAGCTAAGGCAGGCTCCCTGCCTGCCCAGGCCCCACACTGCTCCTGGAAATGGATGGAAGCATGTCCGTGTGGCCCCTGGGAAGGGGGTGGCAGAGGGCTCTGTGTGCTGCCCTCACTTGTAGTTGCAGGCACCAACCCCCTCAACTTCCATTGGCCAGGAACAAGGAACTGCGGCCAATGGGAGCTTTGGGGATGGTACCCATATGCAAGGGCAGCATGCAGCGGAACCACCTGCCCCTCCCCAGCCCCAGAAGCCATTGCCGGACATGCTGGCCACTTCCAGGAGCAGTGTGGGGCCAGGGCAGGCAGGGAGCCTGCCTTAGTCATGCTGCGTGCTGCTGCCACCTCGGAGCCACTCGTAAGAACATAAGAAAGGCCGTACCGGGACAGACCAAAGGTCCATCCAGCTCAATATCCTGTCTACTGACAGTGGCCAATGCCAGGTGCCCCAGAGTGGGTGAACCTAACAGGTAATGATCAGATGATCTCTCTCCTGCCATCCATCACCCCCCTCTGACAAACAGAGGCTAGGGACACCATTCCTTATCCACTCGAGGTAATCAGTGCCGGGCTGAAGCCTGCACCCCACACCCTAGCCCCCTGCCCTGAGCCTCCTAACCCCTTGCCTTGAACTCTTTGCCACACCCCTCCTGCACCCCAATCCCTTGCCTCAGCCTCATATTCATGGCCCTGCATTCAATTTCCACACCCATATGTTGCCATAAGGCTAAAAAGTTTGCCCAACCCTGAACTAGAGAGTGAACCAAGCAAGCAGGTCTCAGATCAAGATGTGAACTTTGAACGTCTTTAATGGATTAGCCCAAAATTCCAGAATCCAAATGCACCCAAACTTTGAGGATACTCAGAACCATATTGATCTGGGCCTGAACATTACAGCTGGCCTTTCTCTCTATAATTATAGAATCATATAAATGCAGGGCTATAGGGGACCTAGAGAGGTCATCTAGTCCAGCCCCCACCATGCTGAGGCAGGACCACGTAAATCTAAACCATCCCTAACAGGTGTTTGTCTAATCCAGGGGTCTCCAAACTGCGGCCCGGGGGCCAGATCCAGCCCACGGCTTCGATTTGTCCGGCCCTCCAGCCGAGCAGGCACATGGTGAAGCCGCCACTGCCCCCCGCCCCCCCGCAAACTGCTGCTGGTGGCCCCATGTGCGGAGAGGTGAGTGCAGCAGCGGCCGGAGTAAAGGGGGGAAGGGGTGCGGCAGCGGCTGGAGGAGCAAGTGAGGGGGGCGGATTTTGCATATATTGAATTTTTTAACAGTCGCCTCGGCCTGCAAAGCCCCTTCAAAAATCTAATATGGCCCTCGTCTCATAAAGTTTGGAGACCCCGGTCTAATCTATTCTTAAAAACCTCCAATTATAAGAATTTCACAATGTTCCTTGGTAATCTACTTGAGTACCTAACTATCCTTATAGTTAGAAAGTTTTTTTTCTAATATCTAACCTAAATCTTCATTGTGGAAAATTAAGCCTAATACTTCTTGTCCTATCTTCAGACAAAGATAACAATCAATCACCATCCTCTTTGTAACAGCCCTTGACATATTTGAAAACTGTTATCAGGTCTCTTCCCCTCCGCCCCCATCTTCATTTCTGAAGACTAAACATGCAAGTTTTAAAAAATCTTTCCTTATAGGTCACGTTTTCTAAATCTTTCATCATTTTTGTTACTCTCCTCTGGATTCTCTCCAGTTTGTCCACATCTTTCTAGCTGAGGTCTCACCAGTGCTGAATAGAGTGGAAAATTACTTCCTATCCCTTACACATGACAATCCTATTAATACATCCCAAAATGATATTAGCTTTTTTTTTTCAACTGCATCACATTATTGACATAATCAATTTGTGATCCACTATAACCTTCAGCACATTTTCAATTGTTCTACCACTTACCCAGGTGTTCCTTGTGTTGTAGTTGTACCTTCGATTTTTTCCTTCCTAAGTGTAGTATTTTGCACTTGTCTTTATTGAATTTCATCTTGTTGATTTCAGACAAATTCTCCAGTTTATCAAGGTTGTTTTGAATTCTAATCCTGTCCTCCAAAGTGGAACCCCTCTCAGCTTGGTGTCAACCACAAATTTTATAAGCATGCTCCCAACTCCCTTATCCAAGTCATTAATGAAAATGTTGACTATCACCAGACACAGGACTGACCCCTGCAGGATCCCGCTAGATATCCCCTCCCACTTTGACTGCAAACCATTGATAACTGCTCTCTGAGTACATTTTTTCAACCAATTATGCACCCACCTTACAGTAAATTAATCTAGACCACATTTCCCTAATTTTCTTATGAGAATGTCAGGTGGGACAGCATCAAAAGGTACGTCACTTTTACCTCCTATCCACTAGGCCAGTAACCTTATCAAAGAAAGTAATTAGGTTGGTTTGTCATGATTTGTTCTTGACAAATGCATGTTGGTTTGTACTTATCACCTTATCCTCCAAGTGCTTTCAAACTGATTGCTTAATAATTCGTTTCAATATAGAATCATAGAAGATTAAGGTTGGAAGAGATCTCAGGAGGTCATATAGTCCAACCCCCTGTTCGAAGAAGGACTAACACCAACTGAATCATCCTAGCCAGGGCTTTGTCAAGCTGGGCCTTAAAAACCTCTAAGGATGGAGAGTCTACTGCCTCCCTAGGTAACCCATGCCAGTGCTTCATGATCCCTCCTGGTGAAATAGTGTTTCCTAATATCCAATCTAGACCTCCCCCACTGCAACTTGAGACCATTGCTTCTTGTTCTATCATCCGCCATCACTGAGAACAACCTAGCTCCATTCTCTTTGGAGCCCCCACTTCTCTTCTGCTGACTAAACAAGCCCAATTCCCTCACCCTCTCCTCATAAGTCATGTGCCCCAGTTACCTGATCATTTTCATTGCTCTCTCCAGTTTGTTCACATCCTTTCTGTAGTGAGGGGTCCAAAACTCGATGCAGTACTTCAGATGTGGCCTCACCAGTGCCGAATAGAGGGGAATAATCACTTCTCTTGATCTGCTGGCAATGCTCCTACTAATGCAGCCCAATATGCTGTTAGCCTTCTTGGCAAGAAAGACAGACTGCTGACTCATATCCAGCTTCTCATCCACTGTAATCCTCAGGTCCTTTTCTGCAGAACTGACACTTAGCCAGTCTGTCCCCAGCCTGTAACAGTGCACAAGATTCTTCTGTCTCAAGTGCAGGACTCTGCACTTGTCCTTGTTGAACCTCATCAGATTTCTTTTGGCTCAATCCTTCAATTTGTCTAGGTCACTCTGGAGCCTCTCCCTACCCTCCAGCATATCTACTCCTCCCCGCTACTTATTGTCATCTGCAAACTTGCTGAGGGTGCAATTAATTCCATCCTCCAGATCATTAATGAAGATGTTGAACAAAACCAGCCCGAGGACTGACACCTAGAGCATTCCACTTGATACTAACTGCCAACTAGCCATTGAGCCGTTGATCACTATGCGTGAAAATTTAGGCTAGATTTATAATATTTATTTTAAATGTTTCTATTGGCCATGGACTTTCTAAGCATTAGAGCAACAATAAAGCCTATTTGAAACTTACGGGATGTTTGGTTTTTTTAAAGCAATCGCAGGTAGAAGAGAATACTAAAACTGCTATTGGGGCTTGTCAAATGCATCTGTAAAGGAAAGGCTTCTATGCTCTGTTTGCTGGCATCACTGTTTGCTTGATCCCTGCTTCCCCCACACCTGGCAGGGTTGGCATCGCCGCTTGCCTTCCCGTGCACATTCCTCCACGCTCTACTTCTTTGACTAAAGTGAGCATTTGTTCCATTTGTCCTTGCCAACTTGATCAAAAACAGTTGGGATGGCTGGGACTGGGCTTAAAAAAGGGACTGTCCTGGCCATAATGGAACATATGGTCACTACACTTCCAAGACCTCCCTGCCTTAGGAGGGAGGGCTTTCCATAGGCAGAACTATGCAAACAGTGAGTGCTCCCTCCAATCCTGCCCTGCAGATACCAAGCTCCAGCAACCTATTCCCTCTGATCTCTGAAGACAAAACGGTTCATTGGGGCCATGGAGTTTTTGCATCTAGTCCTTTAAAGGCTGTAAAATTTTTCAGTCAAAGCTTTGAGAGCCAGATTTTCAAAGCCAGCCATGTGCAGCTGCATGCATAGATTTGTGAAGGGTTTATTGTCACGTGCAAGTGCCCTGTGCTGAACACTTGTGCTAAAATGCTTGATTATGTGCACTGACTGATTCTCTGCTTATATAATCTGCATAGTCCTAACTGTGAAAACCTGGCCTTGGATATATTTAGTCAGTCTACACATTTTGGCAGGGGCAGGTGTTGGCAGTACAGCTCACTGGTTAGAGCCGGGCTGGCGGGGAGGGGAGGAGGCTAAGAGCCGGAGCTGGGGGCCAAAGTTTGGAGTTGAAGTTGGAAACCAGAGCCAAAGTTTAGGAACCAGAGTCAGGGACCAGGAGGGGAACATAGGGCTGGAGCAGGACAGGAACAAGAGCAATTACAGCTGCAGCCAGAAGCATTGAGCACCTGGTGAGTGGCTGCAGCTGCTGAGCTTAAAAGCAGGCCTCCCTTTGGCCAATCAGGTGATCTTACCACAAACCAGCTGACCGTGGTAATCAGCCAGGAGGCTAGCCTGGCTAGTCCACTGGCTCAGCAAAAAGTGCTCGATCCTGACACATCTCCCTCCTTCCTTCCCCAACCAACAGCTTCCATCATTCTTCTCAGATATGCCTGATATTATTCCCTTTGCTTTGCCGAAGGAGACCAGATACGTATTTCTGTTCTTCGAGGAAGACCATGTTATTGGGAGGAAAGAATTAGAAACGGTGAACAAAACGGCTCCCAGAAGAAATGCACTGAGGGCGATTGACACACGCTACCCTTCATGTGGCCAGTCATGACGGACCTGGGCCTACCTTAATAAGGTTGAGAACACAACTGAGACTGTCTAGGCTGGACACCGTGAGCAGTCCAGACAGCAGGGCAGGTTTGCCTAAGAGGTTAATTCTTCTTTCAGCAGAGTTTTGCTTACATGGGAAAAATGAGCTAATTAATGCATTAAACACTTCTTAGTACCAGTGTAGAGAAAGAACGCTGGGTTTTAAAACATGTTAGAGAGTCATGGTTTAACAAAGCTGGTGTGTATATATATACACATCTGTGCACCCTGTCTTCCACAGGAAGAGAGAGATTAGACCCACAGAAACGGGTGCTTTTATATAGAACCCTAGTAGCTCAGTTAGCAGGATTGTTCATTTTGTTAGCCATGGGGAGAAGTTTCTTATGGAGCTGAGGTTTGCATGTTGCTGGCGGTTTGCAGTTAGGTGATGATCCTGGTGTCTGATGGACTGGTACTTGCACTGCAATTCCTCTCTATGGTGATGTGAGTTACTATGCAAACAGAAAGGGAGAACACATGCCCAAAGAGGAAACATTCCAGTTTGTTTTTAATCTTCTCCTTGATGAAGCAGAAAACCCCACAGAACAAGACAAAAACCAAGCTGTGGCTGTGCTGTAGTTAGTGCTGTTCATGCTCCAGAACTCCCAGAGCACATTGCAAAGATGGTAAATTAAATCTGATTTTCATGAAGTTTTGCATGCATGCCAGGAAGTAGGAACAGGGGATTTGGGGAGGCATTTCCTATGAATATTATTGGACTTTATATAACACCTAAGCTGGGGTAGACAATCTATGGCACGTGTGCCAAAGGCGGCACGCGAGCGAATTTTCAGTGGCATTCACACTGCCCAGGTCCTGGCCACCGGTCTAGGGGGAAGGGGGACTCTGCATTTTAATTTTAAATGAAGATTCTTAAACATTTTAAAAACCTTATTTACTTTACATACAACAATAGTTTAGTTCTATTTTATAGATTTATAGAAAGACACCTTCTAAAGACATGAAAATGTATTACTGGCACGTGAAACCTTAAATTAGAGTGAATAAACAAAGACTTGGCACACCGCTTCTGAAAGGTTGCCTACCTCTGACCTAAGCCATTCCGCAATGCTCCCTCTGTTTCAACATGATTCTGTTAGGAGACGCTGTAAAGTCTCCCTCTGGTGGATAATGACACATAAAACTATTCATTGAAATTTCCTAACTGTAACGCACCAACCCAGGGATTGGATTTTACTCTGAAGAGTTGACTGCCCCATGGAAAAGCTCTCACTGGGACCTGAACTAGACTCTAAATAAGCAATATCTAGTTAAAAAAAAATATAGGGTAACAAACAATGGTGCAACATAGCAAAATATCTCCCATACCATATGGAGCAGGATGGAATCATAAAAGCATGTTTCAATTCCACCTCTTCCAAAATTTTTCTCCAGGGCCAAACAGAACCCACTCAGGCCCTTCCCAATTTGCCCCGACTCTATAGTTTTTATGGAGCCTTGTCTTGTCAAGGCATCTATTCAAGCTGTTTTATAAGCCTTACACAAATCCCTCTACTCCCACTGCACAGGTCACCTGCACAAAACTTATTTACTCCAGCTTTGTTCAGGGACTGAGATTTGGATCTTGGGGATGTAACTTGACCCCTGTTTGTGCAGAGCCTATGAGTCAACACAAGCGTGTTATAAGTGATGCAAGCCTGGCTGGAAACATGCAAATGAGCCAAAAATTGGATGAATCTGCCATCGTATAACTCAGGGTCCTGGCTGCTGTATTATGTACCAACTGCAGATTATTAATCATGGAAGCTGATAAATAAATCCAGTACCTATTGCAATCACTGATTCTGGTCAACATAGTCACACACCAGGCATGGCCTGAAAAGGCTGGGGTCCTGCTTTGTCACTAAGTGGTGGTTTTGAACAGTTCCGATCTGCCTGGAGCTGTGACACCCAGACTAGAAGTATGTAAGCCAAAGAAGTTTTTTTTAAATGTAGGAACTGCAAAGTCACCACAGTTTCCGGAAGTGCTCTGTCAATGTGGCCCATTAGTTCTAGAGTGAATCCATAATCTGCGAGTGTCTCTCCTGGAAAACATAGCATCATTCTATTTCCTTCATCTTCTCACCAATGCTTAATATCCAGAGAGACATGCAACAGCCTCTTGCTAGGTGAAGTCCCACTTAGTGCCACTTCAAAAGGCCTAAGTGGTGTCAGTCACGCCAGAGCATGTAATGTGGTGAGATCATGTTTTCTTTCAGCAAAAAATAAAACTTGTGTGGTTGCAGCTTAAAGAAAGAGATGGAAGCCAAAGGAAGCATAGAATGCTCTAGTTAGTCAGGAAATCTCTGGATGCTATTTAACATGGGTAAACTTGAAGCTGACTTTTCAAAAGTCAGTAGAAAGTGGACTGTGGTGTTGATTTACAACAGACAGAACTGCAAGGTTTTTGGTGTTCTGAAGCGAGAAACTATTGAGTAGCCAGAAGCCAGAGATAACCCAGAACAAAGTGGTAGGAGGTATCAGACTGATAAAGTGGGAGGATTCTTGGCTCATTACCCAGAAGTCCACCAATTGTAACTGTCCGTTCCTGGGTACTGGCCTTGGACCTCTGAGAACACCTCCTTAGTGGCTCACGTAATCACTGCAAACCAAGGTGACGGATGAGCCTGGTGTAAAGGCCTGGAATAATAGAAAAATACCAGAACTGAAAGTCCTCAAATTTAGGGGAATCTCAGACACCCAAATCTGGAGCCAGACTTTGTAGCTGGCCCTCTCTTGCTCAGTCAATGGGCTCAGTCAAAACTCTGGCTATGACAATAATTCTGAACTTTGCTCTGAACTTTACCTCCCATGCCTACTCTACCAATGTGTTATCCCCAAACTGCAGTGAGAATTAGACCCGTCTGATGTGCAGCAAAAGATTGGTGCACTTCATTGCACTCCAAGGAAAGTGAATCCCTGTATGTAAACCATGTTGAAGTCTTTTGCAACAAGGTTTATGTAAATAGACTTCCCCAAAGACTGCCAACCTTTGCTTCCGTTATTCTCAAAATCAGCAGCTGCCTTCCATTCCAGAAAACGTTTTTTCTGAGCTCTTCCTCTCTTTGTTATTCCTAATGCTTTGGATAGCTGAACAGGAGCTGAGAAGCAGGATCAACCAACCAGCTTCCGTTACCAGATAATCTCTGAGCTCTGACCTTGCTGTCAGAGGACCAGAAAAGTGTCCTGGTGCCTGGCGTGACTCTGAGTAGCTACTGTGATTTGAAGTGCCTTTAAAAAGGTACAATCCATCCTGTCTTAATGTTTTAAAAGCACTTAATTCCAGCTGGGGTATATCAGAGCAATGGAGTATCCCCAGTTGGGTACTATAGGAGCTGTAATTTGATTTTCTGGCCCCTGTGGCTAAACTGCTGCAGCCTTGCTCTTGTGGTCCAGAAATCCTACGAAGCCTTCAATGAAATTATAGCCTGTAATACCCTGAAGGGTGCTCTTTACTCCCTGGATAATGATATAATGCAATAGTAAGTTGAAAAATAATGTACTTTTATTTTAAAAGTGCTCTGTCTCTTGTGAGCGCTCCAGCCTTGCCATTAAAATTAATAAACAAAAGTAATTAATATAATTAACACAATATATAGCCCTTTCCATCTGAGAATCTCCAAACAAGTAAAGCTCAAAATATGCATGTAAGGGAGGAAAAGATGATTAGCCCCATTTTACAGATGGGGACTGTGAGGCACTGAGTGAACAGTCTACTGTGGTATCGACTTGCAGGAGTTGTTTGTGTATGATACATAGGTGTCTACTCCTACAGTTTATTAAGGTGCTACTATTATGCAGTCCCTCATACCTGAGATTCTGACTTGGCTACCTTAAAGAAGCAGAGGACATATCAAGAGTCAGCTAAGTGCCCAACAAAACTAGTATAGTTCTTACAGATGCCTGGCATCACCTGGTCAGTCTAGAGTCTTTGCTGCTGTAAATACATTGACTTCAGCATAGTTACATCAGCAGAGATCAAGTCACTTACTGTCACCACATTAGAGAATAAGGATGGCCATTATAGATCTGCCATGCTCATGTTTCTTTCCACAGAAAAGAGTAAAGGCAGAAAATATCTTTTTTTTTTTTTTTTTTTTTTTTTGCATACTGAACACAATGAAGCGTTGGTGGCATCCAAAATAGTTGAATGGCTACTGCAAAGTAAATCATTAGCATTACTGACTTCCTGCTGTTCAAACGGCAAAATCCCAAGCAGCGTTGCTTATTTATAAATTAAAGCCAGTTTGCCTCAATGAAAAAAACTCCTTGTTTTGCTAGATACAGTGTTAATGCTCATCATGGCATCCCAGCATTGGGGCCTGCTTTCCCTCATCTCTGCGTTCTCATAGTATTCACTACATAATGCACTATGTCCTGGTCCAAATGAAAGTAAAGGCAAAACTCCCATTGACGTTAATAGGACCAGGACTGGATCCAATATATTGGAATGAGCAATTAACTCTACCTTGATGCATTGCAGACTTTCCAAGTCTCTGTCCCACAAGAAAAGCTTAGGTTGTCTGTAATGTAACATACTTTACATATTTCAAAGGAACTGGGGAACTGGGAGGAAACATAGCTGCACAATACTTCACACCTGATGCTGATATGCCTTAACGACCACAATAATTTTCCTAAGAGAAGAGGGGGTAGATCCATCCTGGGGGGAAGTTTAAGACTGGACTGAAGCAAACACTAGAAGGCCTAGGTGCTGGGACTAGGAGTGCTGGGGGTCCTGCCACACCCCCTGGCTTGAAGTAGTAACAACAACTCAAAGTATATAGTTTCCGCCTTCAGCACCCCTACTATAAAAATTGTTCCAGCACCACTGGAAGAAGGAGACAGGTCCGAACCAATACCTGACAGGAACATGCCTCAGTTCCATTGTAGCTCTTCAGCAGCGCACCTACCTGCACCTCCTGCTGCTTCTGTTGTGTGGCCCCCGATGAAACTGTAGTAGGCACTCTTGGGCTTTCTGCCATCCCTCCATACACCAACGTGGGAGGGTAAACAACTCCCTGCTGAAAAAGGCCTCTATGCTTCTTCCTGCCTCCATCATCCCTCCTAGATGGAGGGAGGTCTCCAGATATAATGTGGTCAGCTGTCTCCCTAACAGCCCCTCTGCAGCACCCTGCCTCCATTCCCATTGTTGTACCTCTCACATACTCACAAGAGACTTCCACAAATCCAATAACAGCCATTTGGGGGATCTGGTTTATTAATGTGATATTCAAAATAAACACAACCTCTTCTCTCTAAGGGGCTGCCTTTTCAGACACAAGGCCTGTCTTCCCCTCGCAAAAAAAGCAGAAAGTCCAGCCAGGGCCTTCTACCCAGCCACAACTCCCACAACTTCCTCAGGGACCAGTGCCAGAGACCTGCAGCTTCCCACTGCAGCCTCCTTCCATTGGCCATCTACAGTGCTCTGTTTTTCTACCCCAGCCCCAACCTAAGGCCCGGTTTTGGTGTGTGGCCACCTGTGATTATGTGACTTATTCCATTTCTCTCCACCTGAAGAAGCATATTAGCTGTGCCACAATTTTTGAAAATCTGACCCTTATTTAGGTGCCCAGTTGGGAACTGAGCTATTCTGCCCTCAATGTGGGAGATGAGATTGACAATTTGGCCCTGAGCATCTTTGGAAATCTCACCCCACGGTAGGGCTGCAAGAGAAGGGAAGGTTCCTTGTTCCCACAATCCTCCTTTGGGCACCTGCACAGTGTGCCAATATGTAGCTGTCAAAGGGTTGGTCTCTAGGGCTCTGCCAGGAGCCTGTGAGTGGGCTCATCCAGCTTTGGGTCTTCAATCTCCAGGCAGTTGACAATGCAGGTCTGGCTGTGGGGACTCTGTCCCCCGGCTGAGGGCAATGAGAGTCCCTCTCTTCCCAGGCTGTCAAAGGTCCAAAGGGAAAACAAATGAACTGCCATAAGCCCACAGTAGGCCTCTCTTGCTCCAAGGAGCTGCAGGCTGGCCATAGCCCTACATAATGATCATATGCAAGTCACTGGGTAACAGTTCCAAAGTATTCATCCAATACCAGCCCCAGTTTCCCTTCAGGGGACTCCGATGGGCAGTGGTCGTGCAAGTAACCCCTGCTCTCCTCTTCAGGAGCTGAGGGTTGAAGTCTTGCTCTCCTCCCAGGACTGCCATGACACACCTTTATAGAGGTGACAGGGCAGGGCTGCTCAAACCCAAAGCAGCTTGTTAGCTCTTCCCTGGACAGTCTGAGTTTTATCACAGGAGCCCGCTGTCTTCTTAGGATAAGAGGAACTATTTCCAGGATTTGATTGTAAGAGTTACTGGTGATCCCATCCCTTTTGTATAAAAGCCCTTTGCGTCCTAGCTATTCCTTCACTTCTCTTTTTCCTGATTCATCTAATTCCGATGTCTCTCTGAATGTACATATCCATGGGGGAGAGAGGAATAAAAAGAACAAGAAGGGACCAGGGTTAGCCTGGGAAGCAAAGAGCTTTCATGCAAAGTCCATGGAAGGTGCTAATAACACAGTGGGAGTTGCACTTATGGGTGAAATTGGGCCCCTATGTTTTCCAGTAGTATGCTGAGTCCAAACTCGTGCCTGGTGGAACTCCGTTTACAGCAATAGCGTTCCACCAGGGAGCAATTGTATCGCTAAGAACTAGGTCTACTTTTATTATTTGATTTACAGTAGTCCCTGGAGGCACCGATCTAGATAAGGGCCCCATCATGCTATATAAACAGAAGGTGCTGTCTAAACAGCAGGTGCTATTGTTTTTTCAGGGTAAAAGAAATATCTCCTCTGTGCTAAACCAGGTCATTAGCAGAAAGGAAAAAGAAGTCAGTCTCCAGGTCTGAAGAATTATTACCCTCGCTGTGTACATCTTCAGAGGAGGAAAACTATCTATCATGTACCTGTTCCCTTCTTCTTGGCACATTAAGTAGGTTAACTTCTCCATAATCAATGGGACAAATGCAACCTGGATGTAACTCTGACCTTCAGTGGAGTTACCCTGGGGGTGGATTTGGCCTAGTGTGTCCCATTTTTTGTAGCATCCTCACATTTTTTCAAAGAAAACCCTCCCTCCTCATGGCTGCCAGGCACCTGCTGCTAAATAGGTCACAGCGAGAGAGTGCTGCATCTGCAAGAGCGGATCCAGCAAGGTGAGAAGAGTGGCCTCAGTGAAACCGGAGATAAAGTGCAGTCACATGACACATCTTCTTTCAGTTCTTTTTCATTCTATCATTCTTTTCTGTGGGGGTTGCTTCCAAATTACAGCCAAGCATGCTTTGGAAACCCACATTTCTGTCATTCTACATTGCATTCGCTTTTCCAAAGGAGCAGGTACTTAAATAGTCTGGGTTACTCTTGTCTCTTTTTTTGCATGTCATAGCCATTGTTATTAGACTACTTCCTTCATCCTGCTCTACCTGGGAAAGGGCACTGATGAGCTTGTTGGCTTCTTGCAGTTAACCTCAGTCTGCTGGCTTGAAGATTGTTCATGTCCTTTCATGTCTTCTGGGAAAATGTCTGGTGTGCAGACAAGAGCCTATTAAGTAGCCCATGCCTGAGCCTATGGCCACAAAGATTACCTGTATCTCCTAGGACTGCTCCATAGTGAATTCACTGCACCTGTATGTAAATGGCAGCAGGAGAGGATGGTAAAGGAGCCCACTCAGTAAGTGATCCCAACTTTAGCTGTAATTACCAGTTACTGGTTTGAAAAAATGCAGCTGGCATAGTTAGTGTGCATGCTGCTCCATGCCCGTCCAAGGTCTCTGCTTAGTAGTGCTATTAAATCCCTCTAGATATCCCTAGTTCGTTACCCAGTGAGCATGTTGGGTGACCAGATAGCAAGTGTGAAAAATCAGAACCAGGGGTGTAGACTCCTACATAAGACAAAGCCCTGAATATCAGGACTGTTCCTATAAAATCTGGACATCTGGTCATCCTATGAGCATTAGGTCTGAAACATCTAGGTTCCCTGTACCATAATTTCAGATGCTGGGAGATCTTACACAGTCTAAGATTCAGTTGATTCATTAAGTTCCATGCAGTGGAGTAGGGCAAGGGTCACACAGAGACCTTAAAAACTGAAGTCCTATCTGCTGCTTCAGGGCAATAAAGACATCCAGGCAATTTTTGTAGCAGTAGGAGTTAGCCCTTGCATCTTGGCTAAAATAGGCACCTTTTCCAAACTGTTCTGAAAATACCATGAGCCATTTGCCTACCTAAATGCTGCTCTCCACCCCAGAGGTGGCTGCATTTCAGTGTGAGATGAAGTGATTCCTGAATGTGTATAGTTAGAAGTGCTTGGACTCCTTTGGGATGAAAGGTTCTATTTAAACATGAGGTATTGTTGAATAGTAAGAAGAAAAGCCACTTTGCATAGAAATTAAATGTGTCTATAGCCTGGTATTGGTCACAAAGTTTCTTTTAGCCTTGGAAGAGGAAGGTGTCACGGTAGCAAGGGAATATAATTATATATAATAATATATAATTGTATACAAATATAATTTCTGGGAGTTCATCATGGTACAGCATGCCTGTCAGAGAAAAGTGACTGATGACCTATCATTGTTGAGATCTGATCCAGATCTCAGCAATTGATGGAGTAACATCTATCCATATAAAACCAATAATTTTATTTCATCTCCATCTATCTCATATGCCTGGCCACCATGTCCATCAGAAGAGCAGAGTGCCTTTCGCAATCTCACTTTTAACTTTGACAAATCACAGTTGCCTGGCCTCAGTGCAACGTAATGAGGATTTCTGTAATTCTGTGGCCCAGAAGAAACCCCAGCCCTACGTTACTTTGGGATAGCCCAGTGCAATCTGTGAGCTGGTGCAGGGGTGGTGAGGACATGGGTCTCTCTCTCTTCCCCACCTCACCCCATCCCCAAGGAGGTACAATTCCCTGGGTATAGTTGTGACAGGTTCATGCAAGGGTGGAGGTTCCTGGTGGCTTCTCTGTGCCTCACCCCAGCCTCTCCCCTCGGCACAGGTCTGTCAGTTTGGCCCATGGCCGTCAGTTCTGACTATCATTGTGATGTCTCAGTGGGTGCTGTCCTCATACTGCATGTCTGGACTCTGATTCTTGTGTATATCTGCTTACCCTCAAAGCCTGTATAACAGCTTTCCACATGACACTCTTCATGCTGTCAGCATTAAACCATAAGGGACCTGAGGAGCAGTGAAATCGAGAAGCAGACTGGTCCCTTTCAGGTGTCTGGGGTCTTGATTAGAAATTCTGGTGGGCTCAGCCCAGCTGATGGAGGAGTCACCTACACATCATGTGATCAGTGTTTAGTCCCATACAAACCACTGTCAGGAAAAAGACAACTTTGTACCATCCAACTTTCTGCCCATCTATCATGGAAACCCTTCTTCTGGACATAGCTAATTTGTATCATTTGCTCCTAAAAGAGGGGTATTTAAGGAAAGCACTTATAAACTTCTAACTCTGGAATACTGAAGAAACATAATGTACAAAATGAGGGTGGGTGTCTAATTGGACACAAGCCATTGCTAGCATTCACTACTAAGCAACAGTCCTATTTCCTGAGGATTACTAATAGCAATATTTGCTGTCCCTTTGGCTAGCTAGATTTAGATGTCTGAAAGTGTATCCAGGTTAGGCAATATGAACAGTCACTTACAGTTATAGGGCCAAATTCACCTCTTGCTCCCTGAAATGCAGCTCCATTTATGTCAGCTGAGTTGCACCAGTGCAGCAGGGAAAATGGAGCCCCTGCTCTATATGCATACAATTAAAGTGCTCTTTTCATGTCTGGGTTACTGGTTCAAACCCAGATCATCTGGTGGCTGGTCAGTGGCCGAGGTAAAGTGAGTTGCTAGTATCGGCCCAATTCCATAAAAGTATCTGCATTAAAAAACTCATTGGATTGTAAGCTCTTTGGGGCAGAGGTTGTCTTTTCATCCTGTGTTTGTACAGCACCTTGCACAATGCAGGTCTCGTCCACCACTAAGGCTCCTAGGTGCTAAGGCAACACCAGCAATAAATAACTAGAGTGGGCTCTAATCATCCCCCTTCCTGCTGGCTGCCTTAGCAGAGAGGCAAAGAACTGAAGGGGCCACGGAAACTATTCTCCCTTCTCATCATAGAGCTGAGTCCTTCCACTCAGGGCTGAGGCTTGTCAAAAGGGTTGTATAGAGGAAGTTTAACCTGCTCCTGTCTATGCTGTACCTGTTCTTGGTTAAACAGAGGAGTCTCTGTCTCCACAGCTGTCAATTCAGGGTCCTTCAGCAGCAGTGAAGGGAAACACGCACACACTATATTACCTATAGCCCACGAAAGCTTATGCTGAAATAAACTGGTGAGTCTCTAAGGTGCTACAAAGTCCTCCTCGTCTTATTTACCTACACACTGACACTCTCCTCTAGCAACAAACAGAACATAAGTGGACAAGATTGTGTTTGTTTATTTGCATGATAATTACAAGGAACTTTAAATTCCAGCAACAGAGGGACATGAATAGCTTCCTAATGAGGTGCTAAGCCCGCATCTGCATTTGTAACTTGAGAAACTTCCAGGGAAAAGTTTGTAGCTTTTTTTCCCATGTATTTATGAAGAGGCTGGGTTTGGAAATGGGGCTTTTCTACTGTAGAGTAGGCCTGGAATGAGAGTTTGGGGAGTGTCTACATTAGCCAGTTCATTCAAGTTCAAAAAAAAAACCCCACACCCAGATAACACTAAGGTCAATTGTATTTAACTCATGTTAGTTAACATGAAGCTTTACCCGAGGGCTGACATGGCCTTATGAGGCATACTGGAAAGAGTTTTCCAAGCAAATTGTGACTTGTCCACGTCTAGGAGCCTTTGTGTAACTAAAAACATGAACTGTCCCTTTCTGTGGTTGGGCAACTCCAGAAATTTCCCTTGCAGGGGTAAAACCTACTTACTGATAACCTCACTCCCTTTTAGAAACTCCATTGCCTGGTATAATTTTTAAGGTCATGCCTAGGAAGATATTAGAATGAGACACACACAGACAGACAGACACACACACAGAGATAAAAGGGGGAAAATATATTCCCTTCCCTATCAGGAGAAAGATTGAAGGTTTAGGCTGATGAACAGTCAGATGAAGAAAACAAGAGAAACACACAACTGGAAACAAATCAGTGCCTCAGAGAGATACGGTTGCGGGAGTGGGGAAAAAGGAGAAGTAGATGCTAAGTCCATTGGGTTTCAAAGTTTACAAAAACATTATCAGGACATGTTTCTCTGGTGAAATTCCCACATCCTACCCTCTCTCTTTTCAGTGACGTGGGCCAGATTCATATCTGAGTTACAATGATGTAAATCTGAAATCACACCATGGAGTTGTTAAGAAAATGATTGTTGGGAAAATGTAACTTAGAATGTTATAGTATGATTTTAAAATAACCTTAGACTTATAATCTCACTCCCTGTATATGTACTATTGACCCCTAGTTTAACATGCATTTTAAACTTGCATTCACCCTGTCACAGCTGTGCAGGCGTCATAGTGTCTAAGTACCCCTAAGTGTTTTGAACCTCCTGCTTACCAGACAGGTAAATGAAATAGATTAATACCAACAATGGATGTAATAGCCATTAAGTGTTCCCACCTGTGTAAGTGGATTGAAAGTCCCCCTCCCTTATCAACACAGGGGTATAAAATATCCTCACACATGTATTGAGGGGAGCCAGTTGTTTGGGTGATAACCCCTCTGACTCCTTATTGCTTGCAATAAATCTTGTTTTTCCAGAAGTCTACTGAGTTATGCCTGTCCTTTGAGGTATATTGGACTGAACTCCAAAGGAAATAAGCAGTTTTTGCAACAAAGTGACTTCAGATTTACACCAGCACAAATGAGATCAGAACCACTGGTCTACTGTCCTGCCCCCCTCTCCAACACCACCCTGCTGGGCCAGAGCAAGGAGTCTCATTGAACTTGAGAGCTCTCAGCTCCTCTCAGGATCAGGCCCCTCTGTAATTTTACACCCAGGATTCTAGAGTTCTGCAGATATCCCAGTCTGCCATTCTGTGCATCTGGCTTCATGATGACCGGCCCCATTCTGCTTCTCAGTACAAACACTGCCCTGAATCTCTCACACTGCCCAGTACTTTTCATACCCATTTGATTTTTCTTTTAAAGGTGACTCATCTGGCCTGGTTTAGGATGTGAGGGGCATTTTCTAAAATTGACGGATACTACTTCACACTTTCCATGTTAATGCATTTTGAGGCATTAATTAATTTAGCCTCAACACCCCTCAGAGTTAATCCTAATTTCACAGGGGTACATGAGGTCAGATTGACCACTGGAATCATTCCCTCCCCCTGAACCAGTGAAAAGATGATGTTGATTGTAGGGCTGGATAAGCAGTTTGGGGGGAAAAAAAAGCTTCTCAAATTACTGGAGAGAGTGCCATCTGCTGTTAAAATACTGCCCTTTATATGTGTATTAAATTATAACATGGAGAATAAGTTACCGGTATTTGTATTTCTATTACAGTACTGCTTGGACTCCCCTGCTGAGACTGGGACCCCATTGTGTGATAGTATCTTTGCCAAAGAGTCTAACTAGACAAAACAGAGGAAGGGTGGGAGGGACAGGGGCACAGAGAGGTGCAGTGACTTGCCCAAGGTAATAAAGCATGTCAGTGGCAGAGCTGTGACCTGGATCCCAGTCTGAGTTCCAGGCCAGCAGATCCAGTGCTAGGCATAAGCAGACTAAGCGATTGGTTAGGGCCCTGATCAGCTCAAGGGGATTCCCTATTTGCTTTTTTAGTATGTGGGGAGGGAAATATTCCTGCTTAGGTCCCCAGTGGGCTAGCACTAACCTCTGTAGTCCTGTGTCACATCTGTTGGATCATATTGCCCTTCCATAGTGTAATGGAATCCCTACTGTCTATATTCTTTAGTATATGTTTCAATATTCATAGAAGAATACATGCAGAAGTGTAAATCCCAAAGAACTGTGGGATCATTCAGAGGTTATTCATTTTAAGTATGCAATTCCTGATGGACTAAAGGCCATCTTGGCCTTATCTTCTGAGATGCAGTGCACTCTCCATTAGTCTATATTAACATAAATTAGTGTAAATTAGTGTAAATTTGACAAGTCTTATGTAATCTAGAAATCTTACAGAGGTCACTGTTGAGAGGCTTTGCAGCAGTATGATATCAGAACAGATTTGGGAGAGGAAAGGATTTGTTTGGCAGATCAGAAAAGGGGAAAACGAGTTAACATCCTCTGCAGTTTGCAATCCAAACACTAGGCATTGTGTTAACGGGTGAGAAAGACAAAGTGATTTCTGGTTTAATTTCACTGCACATGCTGAGCAAGCTGCCAAAAATAAACAAAGATCAGGAATGGGGAGAAGTCAACTTGTCTGTAAAAATTCTCTCTGTTCTTACAGTAACATAAGTAAGAATTTTATAAAGCATACCACTGTTGCCCTGGCAATGTCCTTGTAGCTTTCCATGGTCTCCCACACGTTACCACACAAGCCATAGAGCTGTCCAGTTTGCAGCCATTTCCACAATGACGTACCCAGGAAATTCAAACCTTGAATTTCTTTCTTTCTGATTTTAGAATGTCCACACCAGTGATCAGATTTTCAAAAGCGCTTTGCGTTGGCCTAATGCTGCTCCCATAGAAGTCAATGGGAGTTTTACCACTGAATTCAGTGGGAGATTTAGGCCAGATCTACACATCAAACTTGCATCAGAATAACTACCTCCCTCAAGGATCTGACTAATCCACATTCCTGAGCAACATAGTTATACCAACCTAATCCTGGTGTCAACAGCGCCATGTTATCAGGAGATGTTCTCTCGCCGACATGGCTACTGCTGCTCGTTGGAAGTGGTTTAATTATGCCAGCTGGAGAGCTCTCTCCAGTCAGCATAGAGCGGATAGCTGGTACACCTTACAGCAGTACGGCTGCACCGCTATAAGGTGTCTAATGTAGACATCGCCTTGGATTACTGCTGGGCTCTTTTGAAACTCGCACACTGGTAGTGCCCCCTCCAACACCTAAATCACAGCAATCCACAATTACATGAAATGCAAACACGCCCTGACAACCACGTAGGCCATCCTAATCCATTCCCACTCCATGATATCGCCCATCTCACCCTCTCCCCAAATCCTTATGGGAAACAACAAGCAAACAGAAAACCCCAGACACTCCGAAGCAAAGAGATTGCAAGGAGTGTCAGCAAGGTCAGAATCTGACACTTCCCCTCCTGCACAACTTCAAGTGTGTGTGTGAGCGAGCTTCATGCTGCATTTATCCTTTACATCAGAGAGAGGAATGACACTTTGCAAGCACAGGGAGGCAGCAGAGTTACAGATATGACTTTATGTTTCGCAGTAAACGCAGTAAAACTTCATCTCTGCCCAGCAATAACTCATTCACTAGTACATTCTGGCTCTGATGATGGGTTTACAGCTGCTTTGCACAGGTGCTAAACTGACTGATGAAACCAGGCTTATGGTTGCTATGCGTTGCCTGCGTGATGCAATACAGCCAGAACATATCATCTAACGTAGCTCACTTAGTATACATCATAAGTATCAACAGAGGTTACACACTAACTATTTTATCGTCTTCTCCTTTGGAGCTCAGAAGTTGCGGCATAGTCTGTGTTACATGGTTAGGTCCCTCAACTATCTCCATCCCTGTCCAGGTCATCAGTCCAAGCAGTGACTGCTCTACAAAAAGGCCTGTCAGGATAAAGGTGGAGCTTGATTTTCACTCACTGCCTTATTCTTGGCCCTGTTATAGATTCTTAGGTCTATACGCTCCTCTTGAATCCCACCTGCTTGATGCAAGGGGAGCAATTCTGCAGTGAGCCCATGTAAAAGGGGAAGAGGGCTAAGTGATATAATTTCCCCTTGGATTATGATATCTGGGGTCAGATTCCCAGATGGAAAAAATCAATACAACTCCACCTGGCCTATTATTAACTAGACAGTCTCTCTCGGGTGGGGGGAATGGGGTCGACAGACACTGTACAGGCCTCTTTCCCTGGAGTTCATCCTGTTGCTGTAATGTGATACATGGCTACATTACAGCTGATGCCAGTTAATCAAAGGTGAACACAGAACCCATCCATTTGACTTTGTGCAAGTGATTTTCACTCAGCCTAATCATCTATTTTCAGCTCAGAGACTTCACTGCCATGAGCATACCTTGCTATCATCTCTTGTTCTAACTACCACCAGATCACACTGTCCGAGGAGTGAGCTGGGGCAGTCAGGGGGAGGGGAGTCACTGAGGAAAGCCAGGGAGGGGTCATTTGATGGGTATGGGGCTGTGTGTGGAGCTGAGATGCAGGCAGATATGTCAGGAATGAGAGGAGGGGGTTGGGATACTGAAGAGAGGCCTTATCTAAACCAATCCCATCCCAAAATAGATTCAGGGGCTGGGTAGAGGTTTAGGTCAGTCAGTAAACAAGCCAACCATTATAATACCGTACAGTTTTACAGTGATTTTCATCTAAAAGTTCTTTACAAAATTAAATGCAAACTATCCCCCGGGATCCCATTATTTGCCACTGAAATGCAGCACGTCTGGGGCTGGATATGGAAGCAGGAGGCCTTAGATTTAATTGGGGATGCTTGAGTTGGTTCATGGAACAGACTGCAAAGGACAGCCTTGTACAGAGCATTTTCTAATTGTTTCGGAGAGACGTCTGAGTGCGTCAGCTTCACTCTGGCTGTATCTATATGAGCTGAATATTCAGTGTCTGCCCCAGAGCACACGGGATACTGAACAAAGCATCAGTGTGCTGAAAGCCCATGTTGCCTGATGAGCTTCTTGCCCATTTTACTGGTGTGTGTGTGTTGTGTGTGGGAAGGCGATGGGCTGGTGGCTGTAGGGGGCAGTTTTACGCACAGCCTCTGGCATGTAGAACAGAATGTTGCTGAGGCAGAGAATAGACCAAGCTAAAGAAGTGGTGCTGATACAAGTTAGGCTGCAAAGTTCAGATTTGGATCCAAACTTCTAAGTTTAGCGTGTTCAGATCCAGGACTGTAATTACATTTAGAATTCTACTGATGCTGATGGGTCATTTCACCTT
The DNA here is from genome assembly GCA_007922305.1 of Dermatemys mawii. Classification (NCBI taxonomy): domain Eukaryota; kingdom Metazoa; phylum Chordata; order Testudines; family Dermatemydidae; genus Dermatemys; species Dermatemys mawii. Next base: position 11,487,209 of record ML677372.1, on the reverse strand, counting down.
TCTGTGGGTCAGATTTCCCATGTGTCAACTGGCAATAATAATATTTACCACTGTAAAACCCTTGGATGAAAGGTACTAGAGACATGTCAGGTGTTTGGGGCACTTTTAGTATTTAGTCAAGTTTTAGGGCACTTATCAGAACCAAAGTGAGGTTGAAACTCAGAGGTGAGGACTGCAAAATGATGTGACTTAGATCCCTTGGCACTAATGTAAACCCTCTTTAATCTACTCCCTTCAATTTACCAATATGAGTGTATCTAAGTTAGTGTCGCATCATAGGTTCATAGACTTTAGGGCTAGAAGGAACCACTAGGATCATCAAGCCTTCCTTCCTTCATGACACAGGCCAAATAGTTGTACCAAGTAATTTCTGCAGCAAGCCACAACTTCTGGCTGAGCTTGGTCAAATTTTTATAAGGCTATCCAATTTTGACTTAAAGACTTCCAGGTAGTGGAGATTCCACTACCTCCCTAGGTAAGTTGTACTAATGGTTAATTACCTTCAATGTTAAAAAATTGTACCTTATCTTTCAGTCTGAAAATGTCTAGCTTCCACTTCTGGCCACCATTGTTCAAGGTCATGCTGCCCAGAGGATGCCATTTTGCAGAGCACACTGCACTGTGGAAGTGAGAAAAAGGGATTTGAGTGCAGCCGTCTTAGTTCTGTTAGAGACAGAGCAAAAGTCAGGCTAACCCTAGCCCTCACCCTAATAAGGCGAGATTTGTAGAGGCAGGACTGGTATAAGCATATGGGAAACTGCAAAGTGAAGCTGTTTCTAACCTTGCCTTGAGATAACAATGGAATGGAATTGTAGTAGGAAATGTTGAAAACAAGTAAGATATCAGAAGTAAAAATGTATAAACAGGACATAGCTTTATGTAATGAAAGGGTATAAATACTTGCTTAAATTTTTTTTTGTGAAGATATACGGAGGGCAGAGGTACTCTCTGTCCAATTGTATTCTTCCTTCTTGCAATTGCCTGAAAATAAACTGTCTCTAACTTGTTGCATACCGAACTCAGAGTGAAGGCTTGTTTTCTTCTGCACCACGGAAGATGTCATTTTGGGATGTGACAGTGGCAGGGTGGAGCAGCGCTCTCTGCAAAATAGCATCCTATGCGGATGCCATTAGAAGTTAGGGACTGATTCCCTTCTTATTACACTGGTGTAAACCTTATTGCCTAGAGCAAATCTGCTGAATTCAAGTGTAAAGCCAGTGTGACAGGAGAATCAGGCTCACTGAATCAAACTCAGACATGAGGTGCAAGGGATAGTGGTGTAAGTTACACATGGGTCGATGAGTGTGAGTCTCAGTAAATATGACTACAGAAGTTTAGAAGGTGACCAAGCTAGTGCACATACACTTTGAGGGGCGTGCAAGAAGGTTCAAGTCACACTAGCTCAGATTCACTTAAGACTTGCTTCTGAACATTGCCCTCAGACTTTCTGAGGCTTGCTACTTTAAACTCTCGTGCCAATGAGCTAACCCTGTTAATGTAATGCAGCTGCATCCTTTGGAGTGTTCTGCTCATTATTTCTTCATAGTAGCTGAATAGCAGCCTCTCTCTTTGTATTGTTTTCACATAGCTCACGGACTGCACAAGTTTGATGTAGTGGAAAATCAAATCTCGTAGTTTTAATATTATAAAAAGATGTTTTCTATTTGAATAGTGATGGGATCTATATATTCCACCCAGGCAGTCAAAGCATCAGAAGATTGTTCAGGACTATAGCAGGAGTAAGATTATATAACCTATGTAATTAGACTATTTTTAATTATACAGGTGGCCCTTACTTATCAATTTGTGACTCCTAGGCTCTGTAATTAATCTTTCAGAGCGTCACTGCTCACGACACACCATTATCTCGTATTGTTTCAATGAACCTCCTACGATTTCCATATTTCCCCCTTTCAGATATTTGCATTATGTAAATCTGAAAGTGAATATTATTCTGTATCATCTCTTTGAACCTCCACTCCTCTTCTGCAGACAGGAGAGACCCAAACATCTACCCATGTGATTTTGGGGAAGGGAGGAAAACTGTGATCCAGAATTAAATGCTTGTGGTGGGTAGAAATGTAACAGTGGAGGCTGATCCTGGCCATGTTGCTGGCATGTGATCTTTTTAGCTTTGACTCATGCGATGTGCCTTAGGCCACGGAAAACAATCGGTCTTTTACCAGCCCTCTGGAGTGTCACACCTTCATTACAGCAACGAAGAAACTCAAATTGGTGGCCTGGAGCAGTGGCTCTCAACCTTTTCAGACTACTGTACCCCTTTCAGGAGGCTGATTTGTCTAGTGTACCCCCAAGTTTCACCTCACTTAAAATCTACTTACTTAAAAAATCAGACATAAAAATACAAAAATGTCACAGGGCACTATTACTGAAAAATTGCTGACTTTCTCATTTTTACCATATAATTATAAAATAAATCAGTTGAAATATAACTACTGTACTTATATTTCAGTGTATAGTATATGGAGTGCTATGAACAAGTCATTGTATGAAATTTTAGTTTGTACTGATTTCGCTAGAGCTTTTTTTGTAGCCTGTTGTAAAACTAGGCACATATCTAAATGACCTCTGCATACCCCCAAGGATACACATACCTCTGGGGGAAAACCACTGGCCTGGAGCATTCTGGAATAGATGTAAGAATGAAGCATTGGTAAAAAGGAGGAATCTTTGGCCAGGTCTACATTACCTGCCAGATCGGCGGGTAGTGATCGATCTATCGGGGATCATTTTATCACATCTCGTCTAGACACTCTCCCTGTCAACTCTGGAACTCCACCGCCACAAGAGGCAGAAGCGGAGTTGACCGGGGAGCGGCAGCAGTCAACTCGTCACCGTGAAGATGCCAAGGTAAGTCAACCTAAGATACGTTGACTTCGGCTATGCTATTTGTTCCTTAGCTGAACCAAAACCCTGGATCCAAACATCTCTGAACTGTGGAAGAGTTCAGACCCCATTTCATACGCTGTGTCTCTGTTCAGGCTCATTTTAAATCATGCACCAAGATGGGATAGACCTATACTCAGGGGTGCAAGTAAGCTGGTACGCCCTGGTACAGCATCCTGCTAAGGACTCCAGAGTACCGGTAAGTCCTGTAAGTTACTTTTTACTTTCACCCCACCTATATTTCTTTACAGTCTGGCTCCCTGGGATCCTCTCCTGAGGTGCACATCTTCAGAGCACCAAAGAACACCTGTCAGACCACGTTACTCCAGCACACCCCTATACAGCATCATGCTAAATTCTCAGTCTTGAACTGCAGGCAGTAGGACTGAGCAAAAGCGGTTATTTCGGTTCACATAATACAGACATGGGACCAGCTACGGAGAGTTTCTGATGCTCAGCACATCTCAGGATCAGACCATAGGCTTCTAAAGATGAGCACCCAAATCCTCTGCTGGAGTAAACCCAGACAGTTCCATTGACTGCAGTGAAACTACCCTGATTTGGATAACTGGGGATCTGGCCCAGTGGAGTCAAAGTGTCTTTGAACCAGATAATGTGGGCTCTTGCTCCAGTGGAATAGGCCATTTATCCCAGCTGCTTTGGGGATGCAAACTCAAAAGCTGTCCTCTTAGGGTATGTCTCCACTGCAGTTAGACACCCATGGCTGTCCTGTGCCGGCTGGCTTCGGCTCGTGGGGCTCGGGCTAGGATGCTGTTTAATTGTGATGTAGATGTTAGGACTCAGGTTGCAGCCTCAGCTATGGGACCCTCCCACCTCTACACCACAATTCAACAACCCCTTAGTCAAGCCCTGCAAGCTCGACTCAGCTGGCACAGGCCCAGCCACGGGTATCTAATGCAGTGTGGACATATCCTCAGAATCCTAAAAACAGATGCTGCCCTTTAGAGATAACTGTCCCATCAATTTAGAACCAAGAGCTAACTCCATGGGTCACGTAACAGCAGTGGTTAAAATGGAGCTCCTTTGCAGTGTGTTCCAAGGCCCCAACTTTAAAGAGTCCCTCTCAGTCTAGTACTGATGCAATTTGAACCCTTGCTCTGCACAGGCAGAATCAGCAAGTGGGAGTGTGTTCCCTAAACCTTAAGTGTTCCCTTCACTGCTCTTCCACAAGCTAGACACTTGTAGTTTGCTGCCTCCTGAGGGAGATACAAAGGACATTTGGCATGTCTGTTTGAGACAGTGTGGTGGATTGATAGCAACATAAGGTTGCTTTGTATAAAAACAAGCATCCTACATGCATGCAATATACTGCAAGCTACAGACAAGAAATCCAGCATGCTGGGTTTTGTTTACATCCATTGATCCATGCACAGGATTAGACAATGCTGACAGACCAAATATTAGGTCTCCCAGGCATCCTTCTACAAAAATAGTCTCTGGTCCCCTCTGTGTGATCTAGGGATGCAGTTGCCCTTTCATGTGATAGAGAGGAGGGTAGGACATTTCAATTCACAATTTCTGTAAGGTTTTTCTCTCTGCTGCCATGAAATATATTTATTTTCATGTTCTCAGGGCAGATCCAGGTATTTCTGCTATCTCTTGGGTGTAGTAATGTGCTAAGAATATTTGAGTGAGGTGATCATATAAATCACCTACATTTTTGACGGGTGTTAAATACTAATTTAGTTTTCAACTGTTATTCTTATATATAGGGCCAGATCCTGAACTAGTGCCAAACTGGCATGGTTCCATGGACTACAGCCTTGCCTACACACAAGAGCTGTATTGCTTTGACTACACTGGTCTAGCTAAAGTGATACAGTCCATAGGATGGATGCAGTTTACCAGTATAAATGTGCTGTGCAGGAATACGCTATACCAGTCTGTCTTTATCCCAGTGTAACTACAGCTGCACTAGAGGTTGCAGTGGTATAAATATGTTGGTTTAAAAAAAATCAGACTGCTAAATGGCAGTTATACAAAAACTGTGTTTAGGCCCCAGTTATGGATTTGGCTTACAATGTGGCATCGTTTCTGAAGCGAAGTGGCACAACCCAGTTTCAGGAATCATTTACAATTAGCCTGGACAGAGCCCTCAAAGGTATTTCTGTAGGTAACAATCCTGCATTGGTGCCTAGTGGATGTGACTTGTTTTCTGCTTCTAACTTCAATGATATAATTAATTGAAAAATTATGAAAAGGTTATTTTTATGTTACTGGCAAAATAACCCCAAACCTTCTTATACACTGTACTCTTATTGGCATCATGGTGCCACTACACCACCATGCATCTAACAGATTGGCCTGGTCTATCCTTAACATTTGTATGGACACAGCACTGTTGGTCAGGAGTATGGAAAAACCCATATCTCTCACTGATACACTTATGCCAGCAAACCTGCCAGTATAGACCCAGTTGTGCTGACAGAAGCATAGCTAATGTCACTGGGTGCCCGCAGAGCCTCCTTCTTCTGTCAGTGTAGGCTGCATCTAACTAGGGGTCTATGCTGGCATAGGCTCTGTAGTGTAGACATAGCAATAGGAAGAACCCTGCGATGCTTACAATTGGACAAGACACAGGCTAGGAGAGGTGAAGTGACAGATTCAAACCTTTCAATAGGTGTATCAGTGACATGGACCCAGTCTTGCTGTTTGTGCCCCCAAAACTCCCACTGAACCCAATGAGTGTTGCGAGCACAAGGAATGAAGGACTAGATCCCAACTCAATGATATATTTGCTTTACAATCCTGCTCTCTTCCCATCCCTGCTGCATAAGCTTTATAGAAGGAGAAGATAAGAAAAAAGAATGAAAACCTAACGAAATCAGAACTAACATTGAAGAGAGAAACTTGCATGGAGAGATAATTAAAGAAAGATAATAATTAACGTGAAGAAAGTCATTAGCAGAGCTGCAGCAATCAAAGAGAGGGCAGGAAAATGGCTGAAATAATAGAGTATGAGAACAGAGAGAAACAGAAGGAAATCAGAGAGGAAAAATGCCACACTGATGACAGCAGAGGTGGGACAATTTGCTAAATGAGAATCTGAAAGTGATTTTGGAACAGCCCAGAGTTAGGAGGCAGGGTTGGGGTTTGGTTAAGGCAGAGATTGAAGTTTGGGCCCAAATATGGGTTTGCCTTCTGAAGTCTCAGGATGACTGGATCTAGGGTTTGGATTCAAGGTTATCTTCAGGTGAAACCATAAAGATTCAGGGGGAAAGGTACACACAGAAGGTAGATAGTTACTAATGAAGGGAGCTTGCAGACTGGCAGGGTGTTAACATGGCTGCAGATATTGATGAAGGGGCCATGGGCAAACTCCTGCCTTGTCCAACAGAATCTGGTCCAATAAAAGATATTATCTCACCCACCCTGCCTTGTCCATATGCATTTATATAATGAGGCTGCAAATGCTGCAGGCTAAAGCTTCCATCCCAAAATTCACACATTTCAATCAGATCAAATGAGAGATCATGGAAATTCAACACATTGTCCTGCTGCAACACTATTTCTTTGAACCAAACTGAAAAGTTTGTTCTAATCTACTTCAGAAGAGAAAGCCAGGGAGGCCTTTTAAATCTACCCTCATCATGGGAGCCAGGTGATGCTAAAGGACTTTCGCTTCCTGTACGACTCCATCCATCTCAGCTTCTCCCCTGCACGATGTCTGGCGCAGGAGGACACTGAAGGAAAATCTTGCAGCCCAAACATGGGGGACCATGTGAAGTTGATAATGAATCTCATTATGGATGAAGATTGGGTCCAGAGCACACTGGGTCCCAGCTGAGACCTAAATGAATGTGAGGCGGCTGGCAGCATTCTCACCTCCGCTGCAAATTATTCCCCCAAGTTCCTGATGAACAACAGATGACTGGTAGCTGCCAAGGCATCGCTGGAACACACAGCGGGGGGCAGGAGAAGGAATATTGATCCGGTTACCAGAATTGTGAACAACCGGCAGGGTTTGCTTTTGCAAGAACAGGGGATCAATACCAAAAATGACAGCATGGCAGGAGTGACTTGGTGACCCAATGAATTCATCTCCTTGCTGGTAATCAAGACTAAACTCCCCTTTTCCTAGGTTGAATGTGGAGATGAAAGTTTATGGGATGTCTGGTAGGGGGCAGATGGATTTAAATATGTGACCACAGCTTGATCAGTTGTGTTTCTCAGAGGCTCAGCATACTCTTGCTTCACCAGGAATACAAGAAGGCAACTTACATAGCTCAATCACCAGTTCAATTTCCTGCTGATAGCATCTTTATTCAACCAAAAGGTGACAGTATTCCACAGTAGCTGCTGTCTGCATAGTGTGGTGTTTGGGGGCCATTGCTAGATGGAGAGATGCTGAAGTTGCAAAATTTGGGGCTCCTTTTGAAGACATTAGTGACTTTTTTGAAATGCAAGCCCTTGACTAGCCAGTCAGTTTGTGGTCTTTATTATGAGATTCTCAGGACCCCTGTGTCCCTACTCTGTTCATTCCAGATTTGTATGTGGATGAAGAATTTACACACAGATCAGAGAAGCAAAATACAAGCCTATATTACCCATAAAAAACAAAATTACTGCTCTTTATTTGCATTTGGGTAGCACCTGGATGCCCCAGACAAGGTTCCTGGCCCCATTGTGCCAGGCATTGTACACCCATTAATAAGAAGACAGTCCCTGCCTCCAAGTTTACAGCATATAATGAGGCACAGCAGCCTACTATAACACACAAGGACAAGGAAAGAGTGAAACAATTGTAATTAGCATAATAAGCAGCAGTCTCAGCATACCAACTGTCTAGCCACCAACCCTAAGACAGCCTCTCTCCCCATCCTCTTTTTTAAAAACGGAATGTGAAGTTTATCGGGTATCTCAGCATTAAAGGCCTGCTCCCAAGAGATAGTGAGCTGGCTTCAGTTCTGTACTTCTCAGGATCAGGCCTGAATGTAACAAAGCTATTTGCTGCACATTTACCTAGATAGATTTGCATATGCACCACGGGAACTATAACTTGATCCGTCATTGCATAAAACCTATGGCCCTATTGTCTACCTGGCCATGTAGCAGGTCCCTTATCTTCCCACTGGGCGAGGGTAGCATTATGTACCCAAATGACTCCGTGCAAAAGGGAAAGATGCAAGGGACTCTAATACTGATTGGAGCTGGGCAATTCTTTTTTGGCAAATAGTAAATCTGCCAAAAAATGTATTTTGGGGAGTCTTGAAAACTATTCTGGAGTGCAGACTGAACTTTGGGAATAGTCCTCATGTAGCTGTCACTGCTATGGGAAGGGGTAGCTGCAGAGAACAAAGGGCCTCCTCGATTTCAGGAGGTGGGGCTCTGAACTGCAAGGGGTGGAACAGGCTAACGCTTACAGCAGGCTGTCACTGCTGTGTCATGTAATGTAACACAAATAATTTCCTTGTTAAATACAAGCTTTCAGTGCCTTATTAAGATGCGTGATGTGCTTCAGATGTCTAGGGTGGATGCAGCCTTCATGTTTTTCACATGATTTTGCTGGGAGAATTCCTAATAGTCTTTCCTCTAAGAAGATTCAAATTATTCCTGGACTGAGAATTAAAACTCCCACAGGCTCAGTGCGGGAGAGCTCAGACTGATTGAAACACAGCAGTGTGCCCCCCATCCCCCATCATATTGTTCAAAGGCAAAAATAGGGCTCTGGGTGCTCCCGTGGTTTTCTAGATAATGTGCAGTGAGGAGATTTTTTAAAATGTCATCTCATGGATGTGCTGCAGGAAGGGGTGTTGGGAATATATTTGTATGGGCTGATACGCTATATATTTTGGCTAAGATTCTCCCAAAAAATGAGTGCCTAGAATTAGGTTTTTAAATCCCCCACTTAGGCTCCTAAACAAGTGGTCTGGTTTTCCACTGACTTCAGTGAGCGTTTGGCCTGAATAAAGGCTGAGTAAAAAGTGAGCAAGTCAAACCCAGAAGTCATTATTTTTAATCTTTATTCTCTTTCCCTTCGCTTCATCTTAGCTATAACTGGAAGGCCAAGTTTCAGCCTTGGGTGTGCGGAGGGGAGGGGATTTTTATTTTGGAGATATAAAGTCCTAATATAATATACAGGAAGCTGTGACCTTAACAAGAGCAGCAAGAGTAAGTACAGTGGGGCTATAAGGTTGGTCGGAGGTGATTGCTATCTGATTGGATGTTAGTCCATTCAGAGCTGATGAATTGCCATATGATTGTGGGCAAGTCTTGAGTGGCATCTGTATGCCAGTCCATAGAGCAGAGACCTCATGTACCAGCATGTGTCTTGGCTGTCCTAGTGGAACTAATTAGGAACACTGGTGAGTCCATCACAGTCATGACTAAAATTCATGGCTCTACGATCAATTTTTGTATGGGCTAACTCCAAAAAGGTGCTGAGTACCCATCTCTCCCATTAGGCCGGAGGCTGGTTTCAGCTACATCAGTGCAGGCCTGAAGAAGTATCTCAGCTTACTGCACGACCGAAGAGGGCTGTTGGCTGAACATCCTGTGCAGTCTTGAGGCTGAATTAACAAGCAGAGATGTATCAAAATGCTGCAGAATCAGGTAGAACCAATACTCGCTGTTCCAGTGGGCATGCCTCTTGGAAGATACAGGATTGTCCATATTCAGAGGGGGATTTGAGAAGAGCTACTAAAAAAGAAAGCAGCATACTGTAATGACCCGGCCAGACCTACTGGCCAATATTGAAATTACTCACAGTGCCATGAAAATACACTGCAGTGAACACGCACACACATATCTCACTGCTCTCCCCTCTTCTGTACAGAATCAGAATCGCTCAGCTGTTTGTCACATGCCTGATACTTGAAAGTGTCTCTTCCTTAGTTCAAGGGGCTGGGGACTGCTGAATCCTGGTTTCCACTCTACTGTCCCTGGAAGTTTCTGAGTGGCTACAGTGTGCAGGAGAGAGACAACTGTGAACTCCTCGCGAGCTCTGGATTTGTAACAAGATATTCTTTCTGCCTGAAGGGGCCAGGTATCCAGAATATCTGATGCAGAGACAGCATGAACTTGATCAAAATCAGACTTGGTCGTTCATCATCATATAGTTGTAGCTATCAGTGCTCAGTAGAGGCAGGTAGGAAAATGTTTGATCAGGGGATGTTACACCTTGCCAGTTTTCTTCTCCCCATTCCCCCCGCTAAAAAGCTAGTAAGATAAATAAGCCACAAAATTCCTAATTCCCTATAGCTCTGCTTGACAATGACTCATTCTGCATGATGCAGTGATTATATATAGATCCACACACGCGCATAGAGTCCAAGGAGATTAAGACTATCATTATTTTACCAAAGTAGTTAACAGTTCTTAGTTTAGTTTAAGATGCTTTATGGAACCAGCAGCTATGTGTACATAAAGAACGGGTGTATTATATAATAGGACAGCATCAACAAAACCAGACACACACAGATATGGCATTTTGTGCCTTTGTTTTAGAAGGTTAACTACTAAAATGCTCATGGTCCATAAATGAAGCCTTCTTTCCCATTGATTTAATCAAATGTTGAGAGAACAACATGAACATCTTTCTTAGTTTCACATTAAGAAGCATCAGGAGCTTTTCTGCTCCATATGAAGTGTCACTGGGTCTGTCCATTAAGGGCTGAAAGGAGACACAGCTTCATTCTTTTCAGGGAACAGTTCAGTTCCAGCGTGCAGAAATAATGCATTGTGTACAAACAGAAAGATATGTTAATTGGGCTCATAACGAGGTAACATTAAAAGCATCTGTTGGTCATGTTCCCCTGCGTGCATTATTCAATCAATCAGAGGGAAGGTGCATTAGAGATGTCCTACTTTACTGTAACCTCCAAAGTGGAATGGAGAAGTAAGCAAGCAAACAAGCTGTAGTTCTTGCTGTGTACACCAAATGCTCCTTGATTATTCTGGGCTGCACTTTCAGACAAGATTAAACCTGTTGCAGGAAGGCTGGAACCATAGTTATAGTGGGGTTGCTACGAACCATTGAACCAAACCATAAACCCTTTATATAATGGAAACCACTTCCAGCCTGGGGTTGTGGCAGCACCGCTAGTTTCAGCGCCTATGACCTGCTACACCATTTTGTGGCTACCAGTATTTTATGCGGGTTTAACCAATATGGATTGCGGGATTAACCAATAGTAGTTAGGTGCCCAACTGACTAGCAGGTACAAGAGGTAGTTAGATCTCTAACTCCTAATACTTGTGTTTATAGTTCATTCTGGGTGCAGAGATGTGCCTGTGAAAATAGAGGCTGGATTGAGGCCCTGCTGAAAATCAGGCTGCTAGGAGTGGATGCTAGCCTGGAAAGCTAGCCAGGATCTATGTAGAGCATAGCATAGTGCACTAAGTGCATTATGTAAGGCATTTGATATTCTAAGCAGAGAGTATAAGGTGTTAGTTTTGATCCACCCAGCCCAAAACTGCATGTCGCAACATGCCACCTTCCCTCCAACCCAAGGCACTATCTCTCTCCTGCTGTACAGCTGCAGCTGAAATCCACAGAGGCATCAAAGCTGGCTCTCCCTCTCTACAAAGGAAAGGGGCGGTTGACAGGACATTCTCCATAAAGTCCTCTCTCCTGTGGAATGCTCCCTCTTTTGGCCCAGAAGTGCTGGAATCGGTGGAGCTCTGGGATATGGTGCAAAGCTCATCTCTTTGACCAGTCATTCAAGGAGGGCTGAGGCTGTTGTGGGTAGAATTTGTGTAGGTCTGATAGGAAATTTCTACATGGTCATGAGGAAAATACTAATGCTGTTGTGCTTTTAATGTGTTTTTAAAGTAAATAAAATCAGAAAGCAGCAGGTGTTGGACGCTGCTGTAGGCAGGATACTGGATCCGATGGCCTATTGGTCTAAGCTGGTTTTGTAGGGCAGAATGTGTGCTGTGGGATGCCAGGATAACCAGCTGCTTCCGGACAAATTGTTTTGCAATCGCTCTCCCTGCAAGTGTATCTGTATGCACCATTCTCCTCCCAGCAAGGCTTGCACAGCTTGTCCTATTGTCTACTTGATTAATAAGGGAACTTTGTAATTAAAGCTGAAGACAGACTCTTGGCCTATCAAATAACACTAAACAACAACAACAATAAAAGAACGTCCAATTTTATAGCCTGGCAGAAAGTTTGTTCCAGTGAATTTTGCATTCTCTATTGCAGGTCAAAGTGCTATCAATAGGACATGCACACTAATGAAGGGAAATGCAGCAGTGTCTGGACACTGACCAAAAAATGCAGATACCATTGAGTGAACCGAAGAGAAATGAAGCTTATGTATAGGCATTATAAATAGTATTTTATGAATGGATATCGGTTTAGACTGCAAGCTCTTTGGGAGCACATATTGCCATTTACCATGTTATCCAGCACTAGGCACAATAGGATGCCAGCCTGGCTGGCCCATAGATGCTACTGCCATGACTTATATGGCACACAGCATAGAAGGTAGGCCATAGAACATCTCTTATCTAGGTCACGAGTTCCAGGCTACAGCAGGCGAGTAGTGGTTACATTTGTCACCAGTCAATGGCTGTTCTGTGTCTGTGAATTCAACGAAGCTGTAGTATTGGGGACTGTGTCTTTAAGGGCTGAGTTTCCCAGACAGTGTCTGGAGGGGCACTGTGATGCTCATGCCAGCCAGTTAGAAGTGGGAAATGAACACAGAGTAAAGGGATCTCTTGGCTTATGCAAACACTAGAAGCACTGAGTGATCACTGAACACTACAGGATCCACATGGACTTAAATTAGCTGAGGATCTGAATGTGACCACGGAGACTGAGAATGGAGAGAGCACTTGCTTCAAGGGAGGCGAAAAGACCAAGAGGTATATTGGGAAATGCACCAGGACATCATGAGTTTGTTCAGACAACAAACTCAGATGTTGCAGAGCATTATTGACTACACGCCCAAAGGACCTTGGACTCAGTAGCCTTGCCCAGCCCTAGAGAACTTCATGATTGCAGCTCCCTACATCCCCAAACATACCAGGTGCAGCATGGGGTATACCCATAGTCTTACCCCTCCATGACTGACAACATGGAGAACAATAGCTACACACACCCGCCTGTTAAAATCACAGGTTGCTGTATATGTAGCAACAGCCTACAACATTATAGTAGGATTTAGGCTCATGGATGTAAATGGTCACTATTGACTTACATTTTTACTTGGGGGTTTAAAGTATGGTTCACCCTGTTTCACTACCGGTAAAAGTTTTTTAACCTGGTGTGTTTATTGCCTGTTTCTTTGCACAGAATAAAGTTCTATTTTTTTAAACTCAGAGTGTCCTTATTAATTTCCACCAAGCATTACAGAGTTCATCGCGGGAGGCAAAGACCCACAAATATTTAATCTCACTAAGTATACATGCAAAATACTTCCATAAAGCATCAGATAACACTATTGGGGCTGACTGTTCAAATAGTCTTTTAAGGCTTTCCTCACGAACATAGCTCCTCATCGGCCTCTTCTAATAGCCCTCGTGTCTCGCTGTTCAAATTCAGCACGGTCCACTTTGCCTCTCCACCCTGGCGGCAGCTTTCCCCTCTTTGTCTCACAGATATTATGCAATACACATCATGCAGCTATAGCCACGGGGATGTTTTTATCACTGAGCTCTAATCTAGTTAAACTGCCAGCATCCCTTCATGCTACCAAAAGCCCATTCAGCCCTCATTCTGCCCCTGCTGAGCTAGTAGATGAATCTTTCCCTGGCCCTGTTGAGGCAGCCAGTGTATGGCATCAGGAGCCAGGTAAGCAAGGGATAGGCAGGGTCTCTGAGAATTGCTGGCCTTTACACATCGTCAGAGGTAATCTGCTGGTCAGGGAAGAATATCTCTGTTAGCAGCTTTTTGAGAAGTCCTAAGCATCGTGCACATTCCTTGAGCAGCCCACATGGATCATCCCTGGTGATCCACTAATGCTTGCATAATCATGGAAAAGTCTTCCTTCCTGTTGGTGTGGCAGAGTAGGCTGGTGCCAGAATAGGACATGCATGCTCTGTATCACGCCACTGCGTTTGGGAACCTCATTGCTGAAAATCCATTCATTATTTCTTGTATGTTACAGAGAGTCACAACCCTGAGCAGCAGAGGACACAATGTCTGCATACACTTGTATAACATTCCCCGCAGCCATGGATTTTTCAACTCCAAACTGATTGCCCACTGACTGATAGCAGTCCAGCATTGCAAGCTTCCAGAGTGTGATTGCCACTTTCTCCTTTGCTGTTAATGCAGCTCTCATTTTGGTGCTCCCTGTACTGGAGATCTGGGGAATGTGGCCTTTTGCATCCAAAAGTTCTGCAGCCACTGCTCTCACCTCAAACCTGAATCACGATGGAATCCCACCAATCAGTGCTTGTTTCTCAGGCCAACAAGTGGCAATCCACTGCATGGAGCTGCTCCATGAATGCCAGCAGCAATCTGGCATTTTTCTTCCACTGAGTCCATCGACATTCAGTTATTGTGCTTGCATACATTCCTCATCGCACTCCCGATTGTAGTACTACTCAGTCAAGCTCCGCAAATACAGGAGAACATTAACAACATTCATAAGAATTGGGCTGAGTTCTGCAGGACCAACTCTTGTGTCAGAGAGATGGTGGAGACTGAAAAGCACCACCTGGGACTGTAGGAATTTTAAAAAATTATGGGATGGAGAAAGTAGCAAGAGGAGACCTTGACCCCTGGCTTCCAGGAATGCCACCGTGAATTGCTGTTATCCCACAAAACTGCAAAAATACGACATTGAGCCTGATGGTGGCATAGAGCACATTGGGAGAGCTACTTGTGGTACACCACATTTTACGTGGACGCAGCCGCTCCTGGGGGGTAAATGCAGTGCTGATACAAGCACCCAAGAGTGCAGATGCCCAAGCAATCTAAAAACACTAATGCTGGAAGCCAATGTAACTTGCATTGATCAAATTTCGTCACGTAGCTATGGCAAAAAGCAGCAAAGAGAGCAAAGCTTTCCCATTTGTGAAGAATTAAACTTATCTAAATTAAATGCAGGACCGCTAATGAAACAATAATATTTATTACACACTTCATCACCTCCCCATGGTTAAATATAATTGAGTTACGTTCTGACTAACTGCAACCAGCATGTTAAGAACACGGCAAAGCTGCCCCTTCTCCCAGTGGTTCTGCAAGACACACCAGTCGCAGTTAATTAAATAAACAGTTGGAAGCATCGTTTAATCAGCAAATAAAAATCCAGGGCTCTTGCACTTATTAATAAGGAAAAATGCAATTCATTGAAATCCTTGAATGATTTGGCCAGAGTGTGGTCTCAATGACACCTGGGTAAATGCAGAACAAATCCATTGGGTTGATGCATCAGTCCTGCTCCTGGCATCCTTTACACCTGTGCAAAGGGGTTGTAATGCTATCCAATCAATAGTTCTGGGTATTTCACATTGCGGCTCCTTTGTGCCACTTTGCCAGTGGAAAGGGGCTGTACATGCAGCAGACGTGGTAACTGGGTAATTCCCCAGTGTAACAAGAATCCATGGGGGCTGCAAAGCCGGTGTCATGCCTTTCTTCCTCACCTCAGAACAAGGAGCATGGCCAGATGACACTGGGACACTGCTGCAGTCTGGCTATTTCCCAGAACAACTCCTGCTGGTCACAAGTTAGAGCAGCAGCTGGAGACAGGAGGGGAGAAAGAGATGTGTCAGTGTGGCCCCTGGCTGGCCCCAGAATAGAGGGAACACAGAGGAGGAGTAAAACCACCTTCCCCACCTCTGTTCCTGCTTTAAGAGCAGATAGTCACCTTTTCCATTTACCGGCAGACAGACTGCATGCCTGCGGCCAGCCTCCTAGGCCCTGCTCAACAAGCCACGTTGGTAATGAGATTCTTCCACAAATTTCTTATATAAGCCCTTTAACACCTGGCTGCTTTGTTTCTAGTGCCAATCACACTGTTCTCCCAGATACTGTCCCCTTCAGAGAGGGGAAGGATTGGAGTCAGACAGGTAATCACCAATTTAAATTTCAGAAAGTGCCCTTGGTTGGTGGTCTTTAAAAGTTAATTGGCTGGTTGTCCGTTTCCATTGTATCTCCAATGTAGTGCTATTCACAGGTTGACAGTTCTCGTTTCAACCCGGACACATCTCTGTGACCCATACCCAGGCCACTCAGCACTTATTCCCCTGCTCCCCAGCACAAATCTCTGGAAAAAAGTTAATTCTCTGAGACCAAGCCCTGGTCTACCCTTAATTTAGCTTGACACAGCTACCTTGCTCACACTCCTGAGTGTCATAGTTAAGCCGATCTAACCTCTGTGGTAGACGTAACGAGGTCTACAGAAGAATTCTTTCATCTCCCTAGCTATTGCCACTCAGGAAAGTGGCTTACCCACACTGATGGAAAAACCCCTTCCATTGATATATGAAGTGTCTACACTAAGGGGGTACATGGCATAGCAACACACAAGTAAGTGGGTGAGCTGAGTCAGACATAACTTTCATAATACGGTCATTTCCAACATTCTCCACAAATAACTAATCACTGCAGAATCTGACCCTGCAGATTTGGTAGGTGCTGTGCATGTTTACATGGCGTCTTCATTTTAACCCTTTGCCCTCCAGCTTCATGGTGCTTCAATGTACCTCCCAATATGTGGCAAAATCAGTTCAGAAATTCCCCATCACATATACCGCTCAAGGTTACTAATTTGTTATTGTGACCAGGCGCCCAAGGGAGCCACACAGAAGTTACTTGATTAGGGCAAACTGCAAAGAATGGAGCAGACAATCCCCAAAGCTGATGGTCATTCGAGTACTTGGATCCACCAAACTAGCCTCAAACAACTTTTATAATACCTTACTGGTTACCCAGAAGCCAAAACACAGTTCCCTTAAAGCAACCCAGCCTTAGGCCTCCATCCAGACACCCCAGTCAAACATGATGAGGATTACTGAAAATCTTATTCATCATATAAGAAAGTTTTACCAGTCCCAAAGGATCGGACACAATTTCTCCCAGGTTAATGAATATTTCAGATC
This sequence comes from Dermatemys mawii, assembly GCA_007922305.1. Classification (NCBI taxonomy): domain Eukaryota; kingdom Metazoa; phylum Chordata; order Testudines; family Dermatemydidae; genus Dermatemys; species Dermatemys mawii. The sequence continues at coordinate 11,470,280 of ML677372.1, read as the reverse complement.
TTACCCAAATACACACCTACAGCAGTTCTTATTAACTAAAATGAAATTTACTAAAAAAGAAAAGAGAGACAGTCTTGGTTAAAAGATCAGTATACATCCAGACATGAGTAGAGTTCTGAGATCGGTTTCATAGTAGAGATAGTGAGCTTTGTAGATGTCGAGTTCTTTCAGAATTAGTCCATAGGTTATAATCCAATGTTCTTATTCAGGGTGATCCAGGTAGGACTGGAGATCTCAGTGTTAGGACTCAAGCTTCCCCTGAGTAAAGCATTAAGCAGAGCTGGGATAAAAAGGACCAGGACCCATGGCACCTTTATATAGTTCTGGGTCTTCTCTTGATAGCACTGAGTCCTTAGGCAAACAATACGCAATCATGAAGACTTTGAAGTAGACCTATTTCCGAAGCATCATCGGTAATTAGCTGTGTGGATTGCATTAAGGCAATTACCTGTTTTCCACCATTCACAGGTGATTTGCAATATACTTCAAAGAGATGAAGACAGTGATATCACTATATATTTACAGTTCATTTAAATGTTAAGATCTTTTTATCTCTGAATTCATAGAATACAGCATAAACAGGAACTGTTTGATTACATTGTTAACCTCTAACAATATATATGTAAAAACACAAAAATCATCTAATAATATGTTCCTAGAGGCTGAATTTGGGGTATTTGTCCTGCAGGATGCTTAACCCTTTCTGGCCATGTGTCATGATTACTTCAATTTTATTATTGCTATTCCAAGATGAAGGAGATTCTTTCACCGTAAGAGATGCCCAAAGGATTAAGATCTTTCAAGCTATGCTTTCCAGACTAATCAGAGTACCCTGGTCATGGTCACAGGTCTGCTGTCTGGCCAGATGACAGATCAAAACCACTTTCCACTTCACCTGATTAGTGGAATAAATTAGAAAGGCAGAGAGCTCTTGTTTTCAAATCTTGCAAGGGAAGAAGAGAGACTTAATTTAGAGACATCTTGTACTGTCAGGAGCAGCTAAGCGATCATTGATTTTTTTCCAGTGTTAAGGTTTGTGTGTGTCACTTTAGAAAAAAGGAACGTTCATTATGTGTGTTCTTGCATTATTCCCAGATCAGATGCAGTGTTTGTGATAGATGTACTGGGGTGGAATACACTCAGCTGAAGAGGCTGGATCTGAACTCTCAGTCACACTGATGCAAGATAGGAGTAACTCCACTGACTCCCAGTGTCAAACCTGTGTATGTGAGAGAAAGATCAGGTGCAGTCATTTTGCAGGTTCCAAGGCAGGAGAATCATGCCCTGTATCTGGTTTCTCATACGGAAACTTCACTTCTGATCTCTTATTTTGTTGTTCTCAGCCTACAGTGAAGGCCCTTCTGACTGGAACTATCTGGCTTGCTCTTTGTGGATGGTAAAAGATAACCATGGTAAGATTTTAGGAGATACCAGGATCTAATTTTGAGGTCTGCAAAGCAGCTCTCTAGAAATTAGCTCTAAAAGGATAGATGGGTTGCCATTGTCTCCCGAGACTCTGGACGTTTGTACCGAAATGCTCAGACACATTCACTTCCCAAGTTATAATATGGAAGTAATTAGTTTTTTAAATGAGAGGAAATTACAGATGATATTTAGTGTGTTTTCTTCTAGAACAGAACAGGGCAGGAAGTGTCAGGTTGTGTTTCCCCATTCATAATGAACTGTATTAATAAGAATGAGGAGTACTTGTGGCACCTTAGAGACTAACCAATTTATTTGGGCGTAAGCTTTCTTTGGCTAGAACCCAAAGCTTATGCCCAAATAAATTTGTTAGTCTCTAAGATGTCACAAGTACTCCTTGTTCTTCTTGTGGATACAGACTAACACTGCTACTCCTCTGAAACCTGTATTAACAATGTACTGCCTACATCTTTGCTACCATGTTTGTAGTTCCCTGAAATTCAGAGTGCACTGAATGGCAGTGAACACTGTAGGGCAACAGCGATGAGCTACGCTCACCAGGGACATTTAGCAGCTTTATCCTTACAAGTTCCTAGCCAGTCATGTCTTTATTTTGCTTGTTAGAGACAGGGCCCCACTGCCCAGGAATCTTAAATTCTGGAGAACTTCAGATCAGAGACAAAGTGCCCTTTCTCTGCATGATGGGATAAAACTACCATCCCAGAGCCAGACCTGCCTGGACTCTGGAAGTGTTTCAGAGGAGGTGTTGGATCAAACTACTGTTTCTCTCTCAACCCATTCATGAATCATTAGATAGGAATCTGGATGCCTAAACTCAGCCTTTGTGGATTGCTCTCTTGTTCCTGTGATGTTCTAGGTGCCTAAGTCAGGATTGCAACACCTAAGTCCCTTTGTGCATTCCACCCATAGCCTCTCCTGTCCTTCCCCAGGCTCAGCAGAGCATGAGCTTCCCATAGCCCTCTTCCCCAAGATTGCAGCTACTAGTGTGTCACCTTTGTATTGGGCACAACCGATGTGTAAGGGAGCCCAGTGCCTCCCCTAGACACCAGCCCCGAGGAGCATAGGCACAGAAACTAGGAGTGCAGTCCCCGGCTGCCAATCCGGCAAGCGCCTTCAGCTGTGGCCCCACCCTCAACCCTCTTACTCCTGTCTGGGTCCCCACTCCTGGAGACACGGCTCTGCTCTCAGCCCCAGCTCTGGGGAGCGGGGTGGGGGCTGACAGGGCAAGAGGGCTGGCTTTCAGCATTTCCACTACTAAAAGTGTTCCAGCACCACTGCCAAGGAGTCAACTAATGAAAGAGCCACCTGCTCAGACCTTGCCTACCTCCTTCGCTGTTTCCTCAGGACGACTCCCTACCCTGCCCCAGAGGCCCTTTCCTTAGACCTCAGCATCCTGTTTTGACTCCTTCCCAGACTCTCCCCAGGCTAAAGCTCTGGTGACTCCATTTCCAGACCACCCATCTAGCTATTGTACAGCTCCCTCCTCACCACAACTCTAGACTTTCTGACTATACCTGAGCCAAGAGCTTTGCCTTATATAGTCCACACTTCCAGCCGTGTGATCCCCCATCACTTGACCTTTCTGTCATGTGACCCACTTGAAGGCAAACTCTAGCCTTAAAGGGCTATGGACCTGTAACAGGTGGGTTGCCCATACTTGCAAGTACAGCCTGCGTTGTTCTCTGAAATGATAGTTTGTATTTAACAATTATATTCTTTATATTGAAGCATTTGTTCTGTCTCTGTACAGTGTCCAACATCATGAGGTTCTAGTCAGTACCACAGTGCAAATAAATAATAATTTCATAATTATGCTGAGCCTTCTGTAAGCTACAACCTGCCATTTTTTGATCTGCTCCCTGCAGATCAAAGACCCACAAGCTGCTGTTTGATCTCAGCAGCCACACCCCACTCCTTGACTCAACAGTGCCAGGTGCTCTACACACAACAAATGTGACAGGAGATGCTGAGGTGGGTATAATTCTGCCATTCAACATTCTGATGTTCTTACAGGGCAACATCCTCATCTTTGTTACAAATGTATTTCTTTGGCCCTAGAGAAATGTTACGTCTTTAAGAGCGCTTTGTTTTTGCCTAATACAGTCCTTAGAATTCAAAGCTATTAGAGGATGGGAGATGATAATGGAATTTTTTCTTTCATGTTCGGATGTTTCTTGTCATCTTTATCTAATTTCCTCTTCCTTTCCTTTCAAGGTATGACTACATTAATGAGAACACAGATCAGAGCTTGCTACAAAATGATTTGTGTATGAAAAGAGCTGCATGCTAATGTACTGCCAATATCAGTCCAAGTATTCCAGTTGTTTTCACTTTAGCAGCATTCATACAAGACAAGAATAGTGATCAGCATCTCATTGGTATGTCAAAATCATGCTCCTTCTTCAGCTCAGGAGTCAATGGGTTACAGACCCTTTCGTTGTGTAGTTGCTAGTCTGAGTCCAGCATGGTTTGGTAATGATCAACACTCGCCATCTAATGGCTCTTTAGTGGTCTTGGTTAAGTGGGTTAGGTGCTTCAGTGGGCAAATGTCCAACTCACAGTGAAGATCCTTGCTATCAATCTCAGCAGAGAGAGAGCTATTATTATAAAATAGTTAGGACCCTTATTCATACTGAGTAGTACCGTACTCCACAAACGGCCAAGTTTATTTCAATGAGCCTATTTGCAGAGTAAGGTGCTGCTCAGTGTGAATAAGGGAACCAGGACCTTTGTATTCATATGCTGCTTTACAAAAATAGAGAACATCTGTGCTGTGCCTCAAAGAGTCTAAAGGGACTGTAAGGAATGAGTATGTTCTTTGACTCAGGTGTGAGAAGGGAAAGCTGCTCACATTATGGGCTTCTATGATATTATTATTCATCTTTCAGCTACCTTGCAACGTTTCTTTAAGTTCACTTTTAAGGATCTCAGAGAAATGCAACTTTCTTACTTCATTCTTTTGTTTTAAAGAATCAAAACATTAACTGTCCGGGGAACCAGTGTTCCAGTCAGTATAGGTGGAGAATAATTGTTACTCTAGCCAAGAGCATGTGACAAGGAAACTGGTCAGATTATTGTTTTTCTGAGTTTAACTCCTTTACTGTAGTCTTTTTCTCTTTTCATTATCTCTGAGACTTTTTAATATTGAGGGATCTCACCGAAAAGAGATTTTACCCAATGTGATACATCAACTCTTCAATAAAATGACTCAATGCCCAATTGGATCTGTACTGATCTAAATATCTGTCTATTTAGTTCTTGTAATGTATGCAGTGGTGTTGTAGCTGTGTTGGTCCCAGGATATTAGAGAGACAAGGTTAGTGAGGTAGTATTATTTATTGGATCAACTTCTGATGGCGAGAGAGACGAGCTTTGCAGCTTATCTAGAGCTCTTCTTCAGGTCTGGGAAATGTACACAGGGGGGTCACAGCTAAATACAGCTTTTTAGCATAAGAAATTAACACATATTTCAAGGGATGTTCAAGGAGAAGTGGCCCATTAACAGCTCTCCAGTCTCAGAGGGAGAAGCTGGAGGGTGAGGTTAGTGGGTTATAGAAACTGTTGTAATAAACCATAAATCCAGTGTCTCTAATCAGGCACTAATGGCAGCGCTAAATGCTGTGAAGTGCCTGTGGAATTGGGGATGCCTCCTAGCTTTCTACCCATGCCCCTTTGAGACTGTGAACAGAAGCCAATGCCCTCTGGAGACATAGGAAGAGACTCTGTCCTACTGTGTGTTTCCCCTCCCTCTCCTCATCGCAGCACACCTGTGCCATACAGAGTAGGATCTCCCCCATGATCTTTTCAGGAAATTATTGTTCCAGGAGATGCAACATTGCCGAGACAAAGTCAAACCGCAGTAAAACCTTGTAAGAACAAGAAGACATAAGAAGGAAGGCGGAAAGGTGAGGAAAGAGTAATGGTATGAAGATTTCCCCAGTGAATATTCCTGTGCTTAATTAAAAGCTTGGGAAATGCAGCAGCTTTGCTTTCATATCCGTGTCAGTGAATCGGAATGGATCACATTAATTGTGCTTCCACAGTGTGCCCTGGCCTTTAGCAGTGAAGCTGGTACCAGCCAGAGAGCACTGCAGAAAGGCACCATATCATAGGTATGTGCAGATCATGCAGACAAAGTTTGCCCAAATCCAAAGAATTCATTTAGCTTCTCTGCAATGGCTTTGTCTTCCTGGAGTGCTTCTTTAGCACCTCAGTTGGCTCCACTGGTTGTTTGGCAGGCTTCTTGCTTCAGATGTACTCCATTTTTTTCCTGAGTCTTTAGTTCGGCTATGCCTACTGTGACAAAGTTCCGAGTCTGTATTTGTGGGTCCTGCGCTTCCTGGCAGATTTAGGGGCCTCAGAAACTCATCCAGGCCCCAGTCTGACCTCCCTTTCTCAGTATAATTGGCAAGAATCACCGCCTAGTGAGTTACCTTCATCACGGGCCAGTATGGAAAATGGAAAAGGGGGGAGCCCGGGCCCACTCTCTACTCCGGACTCCAGCCCAGGGACCCTAATAGTATCAGCTAAGATGGCTGACCTTTTAGGCACAAAACACAATACAATTCCCTGGGCTACTTCCCCACAGCAGTCCCTGCTTCTTCAAACTCCACTTCACCCTTACCTCAGGGCCTCCTTCCTTCTGGATGATATGTTGTCCACCACTCAGTCTCACCGACAGCACAACTTCCTCTCACAGCTCCTGACACCCACAGCCCACCTGACTAACTGGGAGGTTTTTATCTGGTTTCAGCCAGTCCCTGATTGGCTTCAGGTGTCCCAATCAGGCTAGCTGTTTCTACTCCTTTCTAGAAGGTTCTTAATTGGCCTCAGGTGCCTTGATTGGCCTGGAATGGCCTTTGTTTGGCTATCCAGGGAACAGGGACCTACACATCCTGAGGCTGATATACCTGCCTTCCAGCACTCTCCTATACCCTTCTGGTCTGACTCCGTTACACTACACTATGCAGCTTTAGCGACATGGCTGTGTTGCTACAGCTGTGCCACTAAAAGGAGCACAGTGGGCTGCTGTTTGTTGGCAGGAGAGAGTACTCCCCTGGACAAAATACTTCCACCCCCAATGAGCGGTGATAGCCTTGCTGGCAGGAGAGCACCAGTTTGATTCATTTAAGATTTATACTATATTTGACTCTATGCTTTTGTTCCTATATATTTCTATTCCCCCACCAGCATGACATTCTCTGTCATTCCTATATATTTTGTACCCTAGTATTACCGTGTCCCACTGATTATCATCATTTCACTAAGTTTCTATGTTGCCTATTACCTCAATATCCTCATTTAGTACCAGGCACTCAAACTCACCTATCTTATTAGTTAGTCTTCTAGCATTTGTATATAAGTACTTATAACATTTGTCACTTTTTAGTTGTCTGATCTCATGTGATGTAATTGACTGGGAGTCTTTTTCATTTGACTGTTTCTCTTCCGTTCCTACCTGTATTTTATCAACTTATATCCTCTCCTCTCCACTAGGATATAGACTCCCCATTAATGGCAAGTTGCAACAAGTACCTGAGTCAGATCAATATGGTCTGTGGGGCAAGGAAGAAGGAGGTAACGATATTTTGAGCATGCTTAAACCAGGTAATTTCTCTGATATTTTAAATTGAGAAGTAGCGGCCGCAGAAAGTAATTCACATGAAGATCTCATCCTCAAATAACTTAATGAGTTGAATACAGCAAATACCTCCATTGCCTCAGCCAGTAAGCACACCATTATGAAAATGTTTACCCATCTGCTATATTTTCACCCCATTTTTCATTCTTGACCTAGCCTAGGCGAGAATGTCTGCATGAGATGTTTTCACATTCTTGGAGGTGTAAGTGAACTAAAGTTAGATGTTTTGCACCATCTTCTTGGCCATTTCAGAGGTGGCCTCAGCATTGCTTGGCAAGGGGTGTGTGCAAATGTGGCTTTAAGACACTTTATACCCCACTATGATCCTGGCCTGTCCAAGCACAATGATGAATTATGAGTGGCTGGCTGCCCACAGCCTCTGGAGTCACTTAAGCAACTGGGGATCACTGGGGCATTGGGAGAATCTCTGGCACTGTCTTCCAAGCTGTGGGCCTGGAAAGGGTGTGGCATAGGAGCTCTATACCCACTGGAGTTTCCCTCACATTGAAGGATGCTTCCACCTGGCAGGTAAGGCAGAATCATGCTGAAGCATGGCACTGCAGCTATAGTGGGCAGCCGTGATCTGGCCTTTTTTTTCTAACAGTCTGACACCTATTGACTTGTCTCACACACACAGCATTGCAAACTGGCTAAGATGATTTCCTACAAACTTATAAAACTAATGTCTGCTTCACAGGCGCCAACTTCTGCTCCCGCTGGTGGGTACTTGACCCCCGCTCTGCCTCCAGCCTCACCCTGACTCCACCCCTCTCCCTCCCTCATTCCAACGCCTTCCCTAAAGTCCCTGCCCCACCTCTTTTCCCAAATCCCTGCTTCTTCCCCTGAGAGTGCCACGTTCCTGCTCCTCCCCCTCCCTCACAGAGCATCCAAACAGCTGTTTGGCAGCGGCTGGGCGGGAAACGCTTAGAGGTAGGCGGAGGAGTGGGGATGCAATGTGCTCGGTGGGGTTGAGGGGAGCTTGGCAGAGCACCCACTAATTTTTCCCTGTGGGTGCTCCAGCCCCAGAGCACCCATCGAGTCGGGGCCTATGGTCTGCTTTGAGACACGGTAGGTGACTGTTCAGACCAAAACAAATTTCATTTGACATAGCTGTTGGGGGGAAGGTCAATAATGTTATTTGGATAGGTAGCTGGTTGAAGCCCGCATCACAGATCAATTACTGGCAGCTTCATGAAGCAGAAACATCGAAAATAAAAGCTGCTACAGTCAGAGCAAGAAAGAGATCAGGGATTGTATTCGTATGAAGTATTCCACTCCTTCTGAAAGGGTTAACAGCGTGCACTAGCCAGCCAGCGTATTGCTTTTCTGACTGACGCAAATGAAGGAGATGCTACCTTGTCCCCTCCCGTCTTGTCTCATCGAGATAATCAAGTTGGAGGAACATTTGGCATACACAGTCCATAGCAGCCATTGCTTCCTAATAAAACCAAGCTATTTCCTGATCATCTAATAAACACCTTCCCAGGGAGATCAGATTGCAGAAAGTTTGTCCTGTCTCTTTGGAGGGATAACAGAATGGACCCATTTGGACTTTGTCCAATACACCCCTTCTGCAAAGGAAAAAGATTGTTACAGACTTTTGCCCCAACCTCCTCAAGTTAGAAACAAAAGAATCAGCAAAACAATGACAGCAAGTGAGCTGGAATTGAGTTCAGTGGGAGATCCACTTAGAGCTGGGTAGGACATGCCTTCGAAGTGTCCAGCAGTGGGCACTGTCAGAGACAGGATGCCAGATGACAAGGGCGTCTGACCTGTTCCACATTAATAGTTCTGGTAGTTTCTATGTTCCTATCAGAGAAACAATGCAGCAGAGAGGTGAGGGAAGATGACTATGGCCCAAGTGGTTTCAACGCATCTTCTTCCATGCATCAGAGAGACTTTTATTACAGCCTCTCAGCATGGGAGTCTGATGATCAGCCATATAGGAAAGAGCCTGTGTTTCTTCACTAAGGGAGGGCAGGAAGAGGACAGGAATAGGTGGAGGAGTGGGCAATGCACTGTAGTATACGGGGAATATATGCTGTAGGGAATAATCCTCCTGTAGGTCTTCCCTTCTCTAACCTCCCTAATTCTGGGGCACAGCACCTTCTAAGACAGGACTGACACTACAGCAGAACAGTGATGTGATACTGGTCAGCATTTTCAGATGTAGCCACTGATTTTGGGTGCCAGACTTGAGACACCAGGACTCTGAGTTTCAGAAAGTGAAAATTCTGGCCAAGGTTTTCTCAGCTTGGGCACCCAAAATCAGAGTGATCACTTCTGAAGCCCTTGCATGCCACACTATGGTAACAACAAGGGCTTCAGTGATGAGAACTGCCTGTTATGCACAGGACCTATTTTTTCAGGATTTTCTACAATGTCTCTCTCACTAGGATGATGGAGTGATTATTTTCAGTGGTCTGGCTAGCTTGCTTCATCACTTTAATGCTGCTCCAGGCAAATCCTAGATCTGTGCTCTTCCACCCCACAAAAATAGTGAGTGCTGGTGTGATGAAGCAGGGGTTTTTCCTGTTGTTTTCAATGATTTGCATGCGGAGGGCATGGGACTCAGTTTCCCTATCGTGTTACTGGTTTAACAAGGTGGTGGGAGAGGGAATTTGTTGTTACAGAGGGCCAGTGAACAGCCTGGATACCCCAGTGACTGGTGACCTGGTGTCTAGCCTGGAGAATGGATACCATAGCGACTGGTGACCTGGTGACTGGGAGGCCCAGCTTGGGAGTCACAGCCAGTTCTGGCCAGTGGGAGGACAATGGGCTGCAGAGCAAGGATCCCACCTGGCCAGCTGGTTCCAGCCAGAGGGGAAATAAAGGACAGATGAGAGGAGTGGCTGAGAGGAGTGGAGGCCCAGGTGGCCTGTTTACCTGGGACAGAAGACAAAGGACAGAGGTGGGACCTGGAGGAACATGATATCAGATGCCCAGCTGGAGGGAGGGATTTTCTGGGCTGGCAGGAGAGAGCAGCCAAAGACCACCTGGAGGCTGGAGAGACTTAGATGTACTGTGCTGAGGTCAGAGGCCCTGAGAGCTTTCTATGCTGTGTTCAGATGCTCAATAAACCCTCCTGTTTTACGCTGGCTAAGAGTCACTCTTATCTAGAGATCAGGGCTGCATTATTTCCTCTGGGTGTGGAGGCCCTGGGGCTCCAGAGTGAGTGGACTTCCTGAGGGGCCCCTGGTGAGAGAGAGGTGTGATGAAGGCTCAGAAAGGTGTGGTTTCAGGAAGCGGAGGGGCCTATGGCTTAGCCCCTGAGACAGAGTGGACCCCTGAGAAGGGCTGTCACACTGAAGAGGGTTCCTCCCAGGGACTGTACAGAGCCGAGAGAGAGCACGAGTTCTGTGAGTCCGTGGCAGATGGTCAACGTGCCATAATACTTCCTCCCCCAACCTGATGTCAGTTTTCTGTGCTACCCATTGAGAATGTCTAGCTCATGATTGCACATTTACAGATGAAAATATCTTTGTTACAGGTCAATACTTCTGTATTTCCACTGCCCTTAATACTGCTGCTTAGCTCTTACGGAGCACTTCTCATCAGATCTCAAAACAAATTAAAAGAATGTTTCCTTGCAATCACACTCAATGAGGCAGCATAGTCAATGACAGGTCAATGTCAGGATTTCTAGATTCTAGTCCTGGCTTTGCCATTAACTTGCAATGTAACTTTGGGGAAGTCACTAACCTCTATGCTTCAGTTTTCCCATCTATAAAATGGGGATTATAGTGTTCACCACCTGCTTAGAGAAGGCACTTTGAGATCTGTGGCTAGATAGGCCTATACAAGTGCTAAGTATTATCATTTGATTATTATTAATGTATGTATTTTTATTAGTATAGTGCCCAGAGGCCCCTCAGGGCTAGGCATTGTACAAACACATCGAAAAAGATGGTCCCTGCACCAAAGAACTTACTATCTAAATAGACAACCAAAGGCTGGGCGAATAGGGAGTTAGCTACCTATTTATATCTAGCTGTATCTCTAAATTTGTATTTTTTTTACCATTGAAAATAACACAACCCTAGGCTGTTTTTTAACTGTTGAAAGTAACAGTAAACAATGACATTTACAGAGAAAACCCAAGCAGGAACATGATTTGCAGTACAGAGAAACAGCCTGTTAGCTAAATTTGATGTGCATTCAGCTGCCTGTAATTTCACTGAATGTTTATGGGATTTTCCACACAACCCCTGCTTCCCTTTGACAACAAATGTACAGTTTAAAACTCAACATAGCAGACAGCTGCATGGGGCATATTAGGTAATTAAATTACAGGAGGCATCCACTCATGTTACAAAGTGAGGGGTTTGGTGCCCAAGTGATATGTATGACTGAGACTAACAAGAATCTGGTTTATTTAGGGCTTTTTTTTTTTTTTTTAATAAAGAAAGGCAGTTTTGGGAGACCCTGTGGTATTTTCCCATGTCTATGGCCCAAACGCTGCATAGCTGCCAATCCCAGGAATTCAGGATGATTTATACATATTCCTACCTTGGATATGGATAGGTGCCTTCAGACAAGGCCAGGTGCCAGGATAAGGCTCATTATAAATAGTAGTTATGAGGAACATACAAGATTTGGGGAATCAGTGTAAAATTGATCCCGCAGGCCTGGAATTGCAAAGTTGCTCTGGGGCTGCTTACTCTTGTGCTGTCTACTCCCTTCAGACATACAGTTCAACTATTGTGGTGCAGCATATGGCACGGTGAACTGAGTGCAGGTTTATGGGACTTTTGTCTTTTGCTGTATGGAATGTGTCAGAGCCGCCATTGCACATACAGACTCTCGCTACAGGTTGAGATAACAGAGTTGCTTCTTCAGAGGCCTTCAGAGCTTGAAATCCAGTGCCTTACCTTGATGCACACACAGTGCATGATCCCTACAGCATGAAGTTTGTCGGAAAGAATCTAACACTGGCTATGGATAGATGGCCTAGAATATGAGGGATATTCCATCTCAGACGTCCACTAAAGTCAATGGGAGTCATGGAGACTCAACACCTCTCAGGATGAAACTCTTTGTTTCTATACAGCTGCCATGACAGCAGCTCCCCTTTCTCCCCACATCGGTGACTCTCAGGATACGGGTCAACTCACTTAGGCTTACAGGGCTCACACCACAGGGCTAGAGACAGCAGTGTATGTGTTCCTGTAAGGCTGGAGCCCGGGCCTGGAAACACAGTGAAGGGGGAGGGTCTCAGAACTTGGGCTCCAGCCTGAATGGAAATGTCTACACTGCTATTTTTAGCTCTATAGTGTGAGCCCAACAAGCCCAAGTCAGTTGGCCTGGGAGCAGCCTTGCTGCTGTGAGGAGTTTTTCTTGTGGAGTGTGGATGCAAGTTTCAAAATCCAGGGCTTGTATTAAGCTACTGTACATGGTCTCTCAGCAGACTGCCAGAGGAAGAATTCTGAGCCTGTCTCCCCAGCTGAAAAAATGAGAGATTCATGAATTCAACACAACACAGTTATTAGAGAAGTAGCTGGCTCCAGTCACTTTATGTTCTAGTTTTATTTTATCTCATTAGCTAATCGATAACACTCCATCAGGGTTGGGACACTAGGGTAATCAATCCAGGCATGCATAATCAGTACTTGAATTGAGTTCTAGCATGACTCATTAAGCGATGGAAGGAAATTAATGACTCAGAATGCTCCAATCCCAGCCATAGGCTCTGCTGAATAAAGCTGGTAGAAAGCTGGCTATCCAAAATTTTTTTTAAAAAACAGAAAATATCTATTTTTGTCAAAATGGAAACTCCTGTGGAAAGTGTACATTTTTGATGATTTTTTGATCAAAATCTTGAAAACTGAAAATTTTCAGTTTATGTCAACTGAAAACCAAAATTTTTTGAAACTGCTTCAGTTATCAGCAAAATTTTATCCAGGCTGGTAAAAAATTGGGGTCTTATTGAAACATGAAAATGTTTTAGCACGAATGACTATTAGTTCAAAAGATTTTACCAAAAAATGCATTATCCACTATTTATTCACAATTCACTTATTTACAGGGTTTCAGTCATCCAGACAGTGGGCAGAAACAGTCCCATGTGATTTAAGTGACAATCACAAAGGTCAAATAGTAAGCAGTGAATAGCAAACAGCTGAAGCAAACAGCAAGAGATAGTTTGAAAACTATTTGACCAAATATTTCTGACTTAGCTGTCAATAAACCCCGTTCCTGCACTCACTTACACATACAAACATAAACAAACAAATAAAAAAACTCTAGAAAGTAATCAAACGTTCTCTCCTGCACCAAGTTGGGATGGAAAAAAGAGAGTTATTTCTATTTTAAGATATATGGGTGGAGCTCAGATACTCTGATGATACTGATCATGTAAACACCAAGGAGTTTCTCTACGTAGGGAAAAAGGCTGGACTAGCTTGCATGCACAAGCTGTCTTGCACTAAGGCCTTGTCTATATATCATGTGAGGCAAACTGGGGTGTAAATATACCGCGCAATAGGCTGCTGTGCACTAGGTTGCCATGCAGCAGGCTAGCACACTGTACATTCACATCCTGGCTTGCCATGCACTAGGCCTGTGTGGGGACAAGCCCTTAACACTTGGTCCACATGAAGAGTGCCTTTTGTGCACTTTAGCTCAATACACTGTGCATTAATCTAAATAAAGCGCACAGAGACACTCTTAGTGCACTGTAAGTGTCCACACAGGGAGTTAGTACAGAGTAGCTAGCATATTTTAAATTCACATGCTGGCATACTTCACACTAACTTCCCAGTGTGGACACAGACACACCTTAGTTAGCTAGCTCTTATTTAAACCAATGCATAGGCACTGACTCTGTGGGCTCCATGGCTGGAGCACCCATGGGGAAAAATGAGCGGGTCCTTGGCACTCACTGACAGCCAAGATCCCCCCATCTCCTCCCCCTCTCCAAGGGCACCATGTCCCTGCTCCTCCCGCTCCATGCCAGTGCTTCCCACTCCCTGGCCACCTAACAGCTGTTTGGCAATGCTTAGGACTTTCCCGAAGGGAGAGGGAGGAGCAGGGACACAACACACTCAGGGGAGGTGGCGGAGAAGGGGTGGGGACTTGGGGGAAGGGGTGGAATGGGGGCGGGGTGAGGTCGGTACAGGAGTGGGAAGAGGCGGGACAGGGGCGGAGGGGGATCAAACATCCACTGGGCAGAGGTGAAGTTGGCACCTATGAACCAATGTAAATCAATAATAACCGCACTGAACAGTGATGTAAAAGAGATCAGAAAGGGCCCCGTAGAGAGAGACCCAACAACTACATCTGATTCTCAGTTACACTAGAGCTCATTTACAACCTTTAGGAGCTTGTCTACCCTTGAAATGCTACAGTGACACAGCAGCAGCATTGCTATAGTGTTTCAGTGTAGACTCTACCAACACGAACAGGAAGGATTCTCCCATTAATGTAGGTAATCCACCTTCCCTAGAGATGGTAGCTAGGTCAATAGAAGAATTCTTTTGTCAATCTAGCATAGTTTACTCCGGGGGTTAGATCAGCTTACATACGCTGCACAGGGGTGTGGATTTTTTTAGACTCCTGAGCAATGTAGAGCTGTCGACCTAACTTTTTAGTGTAGACCAGGCCCATGAGCATAAAGATATAAAATCTGGGCAAATAGAATTTAACTCCACTTTAAAATATGATTACATAGCTAGAGTGAAATAAACAGGGTTTAGTGTAAATGTGAAAAAAAACCCATGACTGAGATGTTTTCAGAGAACATATTCACAGTAAATAAACCTAATGTCTTCATGGTGGGCAGGCTTCATGAAACCAGCCACCATTTTTCCTTTAGAGATTAGTGCCAAATTAATCTCAGCTAATGAAGCACGGTAAACCAAGTGGTAAAATTTACATGCAGTGTAATGAAACTGCTTAGCGGGGAAACCTCGTTCCATTTGATTTTAGATTAAGATAAATCATACACAGTCTGAAATTACATATGGATTCCTTACAAGACTAGGGAGTTTTCCCTTCTACAGTTTGTAGGGATTGGCAGGACTTGAACTGAGGGCTCCACAGAAATCAACATCCCCACACTGCCACCTGGCTGCAGCTGTAACCTAGTCATTCACTGTGACCCACAATCCACAGAAGATGAATGCCACAGGAAGATCCACCTCAACTGATGTGACTGACAGTGGTCTTACTGATCCCTGATTGGCCGCTAAATCTTATATAAGCCCATGAGGTGCATCAGGAAGCGCGGAGGCGACAATGTGGATCCTTAACTAGTTGCCATGTCTGCCCTGCTTCTCAACTCCCATTACTGACCTTGGATTGACTCACAATTGACTCCTGGAATCCCAATACCTGGTATTGGCCCTCAGGCCTGATTCCTTACTCTGTCTCCAGCTCTGGCTTTTGTCTTAATTCCTGACTCTGACTCCGGATTCGCTCTCATCTTGATTCTCAACCCTAATACAGGCTCTGACCCTGGCCTTCAATTCCTGTCTCCCAAGCCCCTGCCACTAGTCCTGCCTACCTTTGTCCAGGATCTTTACACAGTGTGGATGAGAAGGGGGCTCAGCAATATGGTGGTAGGTGGTGTGACTGCACCTTGTGATCCCTGGACAGAACCACAGTCAGCAACACTTTGTGGCAGGAGTGAGAAGTTTTCTTTGGTGGCTTTCTCATGGGATATTTAGCAATAGCCCACCTGCCTCAATTTCCTGGTGTAGCATCTACCAGCCAAGATGGTCAAGCCTACATTAGACTCTTACCATGTTGTCAAGAATTGTTTTAAGCAACGTGATGCTGGGCATGGTTTGTCCTGTCCTACAGTGACCAG
Source organism: Dermatemys mawii (assembly GCA_007922305.1). Classification (NCBI taxonomy): domain Eukaryota; kingdom Metazoa; phylum Chordata; order Testudines; family Dermatemydidae; genus Dermatemys; species Dermatemys mawii. The sequence goes on along the minus strand of ML677372.1, from coordinate 11,454,387 downwards.
GAAATGATCCCACTTTGTCTTTAAAAATATCATCTTCTTCATTCTACATTCTCTAGACAGCAGGGAAGTTGGGGGGTGAGTTGCCCTGAAGACAGACACTTAATATGGTGGTAAAGATGGAAATATCTGTTTCATATGAGTATCTTTAAGACATTAAAGGTTGGCTATTCATTTCAGAGTGCAGCCTGATGTTTTGTTGAAGGTTTTGACAGCTGATCTCAGTTCAAGGAAAACATCACAAAACCTTATAACCACAAATCTATCATTTCAACATCAGGCCAGACATCTTTCAGAATTACTGCTGTCAAACCAGCCTGCTTGGCCATGTCAGTCATTTTATTCATCAGTTTATTCCCATGATACCTCTTTTCTCCATCCTCAAAGAAATGGATTATACAACTTAGTTTTAAAAGGTCAACACCAATCAAATAATTGTAAAATACATCCCTGTATCATGAGCCAGGATAGAACAAAACATGGCAGTCTCCAACATTGGAACTGATGAGAGCACAAGACAATCATATTGATGTGTATAGCACCACAGTAGTTAGGGAGTTTCTTTGACATATTGTTGGGATACATCAGAAATACAGAATGATAAACCCAGTAGAGCAAAACATCACTCAAGTGTTTGAGAAGCAGAGGGGAAACAGGATGAACATGGAAAGAAAAGATACTGCTTTTGATATATAGGTTCTCTCTTTTCTGAGGCATCCCATGTGGGTAAGTAGTTGAGGAGGAAAGAATTGGATCACACACAAGCTTCACTTCTGGGAAATCACTGGAATCAGTTCCCAGGCGCACATTTTCTGTAAATGTTCAACCCAGAACCGTAGGCCAGTGGGGTTCTTAAAGAAAGATACACCAAAAATTTGGACGGAGCCACACTTCATTTAAATGTGTTGGAGAAGACTGACCTGCAGTATGCAGAGCAATCACAGGGCAGATTGACACCTGGGCTCTGTTTGAGATGAGTAACACTGAGGCATGGTGGAACTGAGCATCTTCCGCTATGAGGTTGCAGGTTCCAGTGAGCTGGGAGTGAATGAAAGAACTCCAGCGCTGCTCTGTGGCTAGGCTGAAATGAGGTGGCGGGGAGAGGGTGATGGTTACAAAACTCACCATCCCAGAGCATCCCCTCCCAGCATAGCATGGTATTGAAGATGCTGTCTGAGCTTCCCCACCATGCTCTTTGCCCTACCCCAGACATAGGTATAACTTGGCCCTCTGGCTGAGTCACTTGAGAGAGTTCAATCCCTTCCACGGTAACAGAGTCTTTTAGATAAAGTCCAATAAAAGCCCTAAACAAAGGACTCCTCAGCCCAGCTGGGCTCCATTTTCAGCTCCCCTTCCTTATAGGAAGCCCCTAGTTGAAATGGCCTGTCTCACAACATACCAACAGGTAGGTACCTGGTCTCTTGTCCTCCCATCGATTTAGTCCAGGCCCACCCTCCTAAAAAGGACTCAGGCCAACCATGGTTCTCAGTCAGCTCCTGGCCTCAACCAGTCAACCCTGCACTGCTTATCTTTCTTCCTCTGAAGTCCAATGCCCAGCACAGGTGTAGCAGGGCAGAGCTAACTGAACAGGGCTGACTGATTCCACATCTCCCGGCCCTTAAAGGAGCAGGCCATCCTGTTTCAGTGACTCAGTGAATTTCTTAGTGGGCAGGTATCTAAACCACCCAAAAATTCACCATCCCAGTAATACCCTTTATTGCCAATATCAGCAGTGAGGCCTATGACTGAAGGGTATAACAAGTGAACTGCCATCTCATCAACCTTAGAAGAAGCCAGGTGAGGGATGTTGCATATGAGCGGGCATTGTTTTGGGAAAGCTTAGCTACACTCAAACATTGACCCTGTGGCACAGACATGCAAATGAAGAAAAAATAGACTTCAGTGGAGTTATTCCAGATTTACAACAGCATATCTGAGAGCAACATTTAGTCCCTCGTCTTAACCATTAAAGATGCAGTTGGAAAGGATGCAATAAGTGATAAAATACAAATGTTTTCTTGTTAAAGTATGAGTTGTCTATGGTTTTAATTTCCAGATTAAGGCCCCTCTATGTAATTTTCAAGGTCATCTAGAAAAGGGAAAAGGCCAAAGAATTCTTAATGAAAACCATCTACAACACCAATGAAATTGGATTTGCATAAGGTTATTGAAAAAAGGAACCTAGGTTCAAATATATGCGGTATTTCCATCCTTCGTTAAGATTAACAAGGCCCCCAGGCTCTCTACAATGCACTCACAGAGGCTGACCTGATGTGACATGGTAGTTATCTGCCTGAATCATTGGAATGACTGGGTACACCTCCAGATTTGCATAGAGCTAGACTAAGGGTACGTCTACAGTACGAAATTATATTGAATTTATAGAAGTCGATTTTTCTGAACAGATTGTAATACTGGGCACATTGTGAATGTCAATGAGAATTCTGTTCCCTCTTCTGCATGTTTTGCTCCTTTGCATTCTTCCATGTGTATAAATTGCATGTATTAATGTGGAAAGACAAGGGTAGTAGCCTACACTTCAGCAGGCTTAGCATCCAGAACATACATTTAAGCAGCATGGAATAGAATAGCAAACATGGGATACAATTCCTCCGTCCTGACTTTTTTTTTTTTTTAAACTTCTTCTACTTTACCTAGACAATGAGAGGAAACAGGAAAACACAACAACTGTGGAAAAACTCCAAAGCAGTAAAAAGAAAAACTGAAAAAAGGTACTTATAAAAAGAGACTGAATTTCTCATGATGTGATTTCAGTGAAATGAAAAATTTGGAAAAAAAAATCATGATTTATGATAAAAAATATTTTGTGGAAAAAAATTATTTAAAATATTGTAGCAACCTTCACCTAAGCCTAAAACAGATTCTTCATTTAAAAGCAAAAAGCTCTGTCCCCAGCTTGGGGTGAATGCAGAATGCCGTCCAGAGCTCTAACAAGTAGATACCAGTAGAATCCTAACCCTGAGCCAACATCTGGCCCCAAATCTAACCCTAGCCCAGGACCCAAATGAAGCCCCAATCCTAGCCACAGCCTCTACCCAACCCCATCCTAGCCTGAGGCCCCCACCCAGCCTTGACCCTAACCTGGGGTCTCCAACCCCAACCCAAGCTCACAGGCCACACTGAGCCTTAATCCTATCCCAGGGCCTGCAGCCAGCCCAAACCCTATTCTAGGGTCCCCACACTGGCCCCAGCGCTAGCGTTAGCCCAGGGTCTCCTGCTAGCCCCAACTCCAACCCTAGCCCGTGGGCCCCACCTAGCGTTACCACCTTTAAAATGCAAAAAACCCTGCCCCGCAAGGCAAGGCCGCTTCAACCCCAACCTCCAGCCACAAAGCAATTCCTCAAACCTCCCCTTCAAACAGCCACTTACAGTATCTAGAGAGAGAACACATATAGATAAGACTGATAACATTGTTGCCTTACTTAAATTGCGGAATTGGGAACACTGCAGCTGGACACAGGAACAGTTAACGTTAGATATCCCAGGATCCTGTGATAACAATGCAAATCTTTAGACCCAGGTAAAAAAAACCCTGGCAGATTAAATTATTTTTCTGGCAAATGGCAAATCCATAAAAATACCAGCCGGGCTGGTCAAAGACCCCCAGCCAGTCCTAATCCTAACCCTAGCCCAGAGTCTCCCACAAGGCCCCTGCTTGCCTCCCAGGCCCTAATCCTTGCTCAGGGCCCCCAGCCAGCTCTGACCCTAACCCTCACCTGCAGCTCACTGCCAGCCCCAATGCTCACCCGAGGCCAAGGCCCCATGTTGGTCCCAATTGTCTCTGAGGGTATGTCTACACTGCAGTACAACACTTGTGGCTGGCTTGTGTCAGCTGGGTTGGGGTGCGGGGCTATACATAAAATTACAGTGTAGATATCTGGGCTTGGGCTGGAGCCCAGCTCTGATACTCTCTCCTCCCCACCTCCCCAGACTCCATCCCGATTCTAAATGTCTACACTGCAATTTTATAGCCACACAGCCCAAAGACCAAGTAAGCTAGCCCAGGACAGCTGCAGGTATTGCATTGCAGAGTAGACATACCCTGAGTTATGCCTGGGTGGTGCATCTTATGTGCGATCCCTATCAGGACCAAAGACACAAGCTATCCATTAGTCATCTAAACCTGTGCAATATGCACGTTAAATCCTACCTGTTTGATTTAGTAGCATTCTACCCAGCTGTGACTACACAAGGCAATGGAAAGTCAGGTCCATTGTTTCCCAGAGCTGCTGGGAAGTAGAATATTTGTCATTAAGTATCCTGTGAGAGCAGCAGAATAAATGAAAACATTATGGCACACAAGACCATGGTAGGCAAATCATGTACTATTTTAAAGCAGAATCTCAAAAGTGAAACAAATAATGAGAGTGATGGCTCTTATTGATATTGGAGTAAATCTGGAATACTCCCTTAACTGCAATGGATTTATACAGTGTAAGTGAGATCAGAATCTGGACCAGTGTCTCTCTAGCTTTAACTGGACTGGTGACCTGTGACTACAGAGCCCTCCAGGATGGCTAGTTTATATAAGACTATCTCTGTTGTTATCTTGTTCTCCTGTCCTGTTTGTTGGTTGTCCCAGATTGTGAGCTGTCTGGAGCAGGGACTACTTCTGAGATATTTGTTTGTATAGTGCGTAGCACCATGGGACCTGGATACCCGATTAGAGTCATAAAGTGCTACTGCTATGACAACAACATCAGACATGCGCTAAATATTTCTGTTACTTTACAGCTTGCAGGGTCTGAATGCAATTTTTGTTAGCTTTTTTAATGATGTCTCATTAATTTTAGTGGACCCATGTCTTCACTCCATCATCAACATCCTGAGTTTTTCACTTAATAGTGCTAGTTATTGCCTTGTGTTTGAAAAAATGTTCAGCACAGCTAAAAGAACATAAACAATTCCAGTCTTTTTGTATGTCTACCTGAGCATATTAAAGCAACGAAAGTTGTCTCTGAGTTCCCTGCCGGCTCTGCTTCAAGCTGGGTAAGTGCCTTGAGGCCCATCCATAGCAACGCACACAGAGAAAAATCAAAACAAATGAAATGAGATTAAGGGACTGATGGTAGCTCAGGGGCATGAATTGGAAAAAGATAGTACTCCAGGCCTGGAGGCTGGGGCTTAATATAGGAGCCTTACACGTGTGACTCAGACACCCCTGTCTTTAATGACATCTGCTATGTAACTAGATGACTCTGAAGCTCATTGGTCCCTTGAGTGCTAGCTTTCTTTCAAACACAGCTTGGGAATTGATTGCTGAGGTCATCCAAAGTGTTCGTCTTTTAAACCAGCAATGGTTTGATAACCTATTATTTTCAATCAGGGCTAAACTAAATTCTCATTGTTTCTCATTTTGGCTTCACCCAGAAGAACTGATGCCCACAATTGGTTTTATTACTGAGGTGTGTGATAGACTCTAGTGTGGGCTGGAATGAAAGAAAAGCCAGACCCTGGGGCAGAATAGACCAAGAGGTTCTCTATTCTGCTTTGCTTGTGTAGAATAGGAGGCCTTTTGGTATTCGGTCTCTCCTTCTAGCCTTTTTCTCCTGCTTCTGTACAAATGAAGATGGGGTTACAGAAGAGATGGAGATTTGTGAAGGATGAAGAGTTTTCACCCTGCCCTCTATTGAGAGCTGATGTGGTTTGCCCCCATTAAATCCCTGGCTCTTCCCCTCAGGGTGCATTCAGATTCCACTTCCCTGCTGCTGCTGAGAGATGCTTGCTGCGCTGTTCCTCTCCCCTGTACAGTGAGAACTCTGCCCCTGTCTCTGAGTCAGTAGAGAAGGAGCTGAGCAGCAAAGTTCAGCAGTGCAGCCAGAGTCCAAGTGTCTGGATGCAGTACTAGATCCACCCCAAACTTCGATCCCAACCTCAGATTCACAAGGTGAGTTATTTTGGAGATCAGTTTCTCTCTCTCATTGTCTTCTGAATAGGAGGATTTATTGGTAACTCCTCCAGGCCCTGCAGACTCTTGTTCCATAACTCGTCTTTTACAGTTTCTAATGGCCTTGTATTCACACAGTTGCTTTGGAGAGAATTTCACACGGCCTTGATTGCAAACTCTTCAGGCCAGGGGCCTCAGTTCACCTCATGGTAAGGCCAACCCTGTGGCCCAGAGACTTTACGAAATGATGCCTCAGAATTGTCCTTGAGAGGGAATGATTATTTTGGTGCACCGCTTGCTATGGCGAAGTTCAGCTGTGACTGCTTCTATAGTGACTCATCAATCCCCTTGTGAATTTGATGTGATTTGGAGGATTTACCTCCCCTCTGCCCCATTTTAAAGAGCAGCTGCAAAGTCACAAACCCGAATGGTAATACAAATGACCTTATTTCCTCCATCAAATCCTAAATAAACGTATATTTGATGTTTCTCAATGGAAACAATTTTTTTAAAAAACAATCCCATCTCTTCTAGAACACCAGTCTCTCAGATAAACAGCTAATACACTAATCTGAGGGAGGCCAGAGCAGCATCATGGAAGCTGGTTAATAATCTGAATAAAAAGTGGCTGAATGTTTAAGAAGCTTTTTTATAAAGAATCAGTCAGAAATAACAAACTCAGTCATCTTGAGAAAAAGCACTACTGAGATTTAGGAAATGCAGGGGGACATTGAAAGCAGGGGTGTCAATAGCTTGCTGAAAATAAGGGAATAGAATGTGGAGTCTATTAGATGAAAATTGAAGATATTTCAGTTGACATGAGGTGTCACATTGTGATTTCAGTTATCTTGTGCACGCAAATAATTCAGACAGAGATCTATTATCGTCTTCAGCCTCTTCAGAGGCTCAGCACTGATGCTGGCATTTGTGGAAAACCAAAGTGGCACAATAGGACAAAACACCACCACAGGTATTTGGACACCAGAAAACTGCTTTTTTAAAAGTGGTGGAAAAATACCCATCTAGCCTGTGTGCATCTGGTTTTACCTATAACTTGGAGATATGACCTGAGGTAACTCTTCTTAGGCTATTAGAAGGTAAAGCTTGTGCCATCTGCTATGCTTGCCAGAAGCTTTCCACTTTCAGCTATGGCTGTTACAGGGAGTTCTGCTCTTGAGATCATTGAAAGTGCATAAAATGTGTGGTCTTCTGACAAATAAAGTACAGTACCTCATAGAACAGGTATGGGCAATTAAAGTGGAAGGACTAGTTTGTTAGACAATCCTGAAAATCCCGTTGTGAAATCTTGGGGTATGTCTATACTACCCACCATATCGGTGGGTAGTGTTCGATGTATTGGGGATCAATTTATCGTGTCTCATCAAGACATGATAAATCAATCCCTGAATTGATGCTGTACTCCACCTTGGCAAGAAGAGTAAACAGAGTCGACAGGGGAGCTGCCGCTGTTGACTCGCCGCTGTGAGGATGGCCAGGTAAGTCGAACTAAGATACTTTGACTTCAGCTATGCAAATAGCATAGCTGAAGTTGCGTATCTTAGTTCAGACCCCCTTCCCCCTCCAAGTGTAGCCCAGCTCTTGGAGGATGCAACAGATGATCTGTTTCTAGCTCCTGCAATATGAATTGCCACAGATCTTCTAAGTGGTAGAGTCAGTTCTCATTTGCCAAAATTCTTCCCTGGCCTACCTCAAGAAATCAAGTCTATGCTAATGTCATATTATATGACTGATTTTCAGGTACCATCATATTAGAAATGTCATAATACCAAGAAAGAAAGAAAATCGTATTATTGTGTTTTTCTGGATTTAGGAGTAATTAAGACTGAGATTTTAACATGTGTTATCAAGAAAATTCAGAAGTTAAATGCTACTTTGGTAGTATTTCTCAGTATCATCAAGTGAATAAGAGATCAAGAATTCCAGTTACTGGGCCACACCTGTATATTTCACTTAGGTTGCAGAAAGGAGAAGGCTAGAAACAGCAGTAAAAAAGCTACATTGCTTCAAGTAAGCCTGCAACACCTAAGAGAGGTGATGCAAGGAATGGCACACTGCCTAATGGTTAGAGCATGGAACTGAGAGTCAAAATTCCTGAGTTCTTATTCTGGCTCTGCCATTGCCTCTTGCAAGTCAGTTCACCGCCCTTGTGCCTTATTTTTCTCATCTGTAAAGCAGATTATAGTTCTAAGCTCCCTTATAGAGTCTTGGGAAGCTTTATTTCTCAACATCTGTCAAGTGTTTTGAGATGAAAAGGCCCTATTTGAGCCCCAAGTATCATATTATTACATCCACACTAAGACCAGCCTTCCTCTTTTATCATATCTGTGCTGAACATATTTATTTTGCTAACACTGAAAGTAAAATATTAAGTGCGGCCATTAAGCATTCAGACAGCATCCTGTGAGTCCACTGATGCTAATGAACCTACTGGGCATTAATTTGCTTCTACCATCTTCTTCCATTATAATGCAGCACACAGCATTGCTAAAGCCTTTCTCTAGGTAATGAAACCATTTCGCATTTCAAACGCTCTGATTAAAAATGCAGCATTGTTCTGCACTCATACAACCACAATCTGAGAAACATGTTTCAAATGCTGAAGTGTGTCAGGCTTGGTTTCTTGCATTCATTAGACAAAGTTTGCCAGGGATATTATTTGGCATCTTAACAGTTGCTCACAGATCAACTCAAATTTAATTCTGCCTGTTTGGATGAATATAATAATTCATTTCTTAATGCCTGCTTAATAGGTTTGTCAGGAGATCATGCCCCATTGCCTGTTTTGTGTGTTTTTGTTATGACTGATAATTACAAACAAGCTTCTTTAGACAAATAATTTGTCAATGTAATCTTTCCATTGTTTTCTTTCTCTCCTTGTAAATGAGCGCACTCATTCAATTGCTATGTAATTACTGTGTAATTGCTATGTAATTACTGTGTAATGGCCACCTGGCAACTGAAGCTGAAGGAATTGTCACCCTGTGGGGACTGCTACCTTTCCTAGGTGGCAGCCACTTTTCCACAGTGCAAGAGTCAGGTGATGCAGGTGGCCCTCAGAGGGTAATAATAAGAGTGTTCCTTATACCTCATTTCCACCCTGCCTGGAGTGCACGTAGACTTAGCAATGAGCCCACACTGATCAGAGCACTGCATGTAGATGCAACAACATGGTTTCCTATTGGTGTGGGCAGCAGAAGGGAAGCTCCCAGTGATCTGTTCATGTGCTCCACCTCCCCGAAGAATTTATCTTAAATAACTGCAAGTCACACTGTGACGTCAGGGCCTGAAAAAGTGACAACATCTGACAGATGCTGTTGTGCTTCATGCTGTGTAATTTATTGTGGAAAATATCCTCTCAAGTTTGCTGTTATTTAAACTTGGAGGAATCCAAACTATCCAGCAAATCGGAGTTGCATTGATTAGAGTGATGTGAAAAAACCAAAAGGACCTTGTGCCAGAGTTTGCCCTAGCCTGATTAATGATTGATAATGCAATGATTATTCCATTTATGCAAATGAGATGCTGTGCTTATAAGATATGATGGATGAATATTCTTTAGCTCCATCATGGTAATCGGATAAGAAGCCACCTGGAAAAAATCTCCAGCAAGGAAATAAGCCCTAATGGCTGAGTCCCAAAGAAACACTGGCATTTGATTTATAGGAATTTTACTTATTCTGATGTGTGGAGCAGACATACAGACAATATCAGAACTAGAAGCAATTAGCGCTGTTTTAAACAATCTTCATCTGGACCCACTCCTGCAACTCACGTTGAGCAAAACTAATGGGACTGCTTGCATCAGTGCCGTTCCGCAGTTGGAGAACTGGGCCTTAGTGGTCTACTATCAACAAGGTGAGTCTGATTCTTCTCTGGCATGGGCTTGACATAGGTGTCATACCATTCACTTCACGAGATTTACTCCTGACTTACAGCGGTGAGATGAGAATTGCCCCAGCAGCACTGTTTGAAGAGTCCACCTAACTGTGGATAGTAATTCTGGTTGACTAGCCAGTATTTGCTTACAAAGGAGAAGTGTTGCAACCTGCCTGGCACATACAATACCTGGGCCCTCCCAGCAGAGCTAAGTTAAGGCAATCCAGGCTCTAGGTACATATTCCCAGTGGCTCCACCCCCACACAGCTGCCTGGGGGCACCCTCCCACACAGGAGAGTCATATGTGTTGCCCACTTATCCCCCCATAAGAGTAGACCCCCCCCTTCTCAGGTAGCAAGGGTGGGGGAAACTTCCCAGAAAGGCAATGGCAGTGGCATGGGGCTCTCTTTGTCCCATAGGAGTAGCAGCAGGGGGACCCGCTATCCTCCACCAGACAGTCAGAGGGTACAGCTAGGTTCCCCCAAATCCTTACCCCAGCAGCTAGAATGGATCTGGCCTCTCCTGTACCTGCCATGCACAGTCCTGTATGGGGACGGTATTGGGGGGACAGTTGTTAGAATAGGGCTGCAGAGTGGTGGGACTCGGTGTGCTACACCCCATAAAGGGGTGTGGGGCAATTCACCCCATTCTACGCTATTGGCTCAGACAGGCATCACTGCACTGGTCACACTTGGTTTGTGTTTTCAAGCTTTTTTCCCCGTAAAGCTGAGGACCAGAAACTTAGGGGTGTGTGTGTGTGTTTTTTTTAAAATGCGATTTAAGAGCAAGAGCCCAGGAACATAGCCCTGTAGTGCCCATGTCTTAAATCCAGCCCAAGTCTCCTAGGTAAGGGAAGTACCACCCCTTGGGATGTATTGTACTTGATTTCCCAATTCAACACCTAGGCAGGTATTGCACGTCCAGACAACCAGTGCCTGACAACTCAGCCAATGAGTAGAATGCATGCGTGGATTTAAAAGGAGTAGTAAACAACATAGACACTCTCTTTATATCAAACCTGCTAATCCTTTTCCCTTCTGTGTGTGTGTGTGGGGGGGGGGAGCACTACTGAATTTTGGGGCGTTCACTGTCTACACCAGTTCTCAACCTTCTTCTTTCTGAGCCTCTTCTCCTCCTCCTCCAAACATGCTATAAACACTCCACTGCTCACCTGTGCCACAACTCTTTTTCTGCATATAAAAGCCAGGGCCAGTGTTAGAGGGCATCAAACATGTCAGTTGCCTGGGGCCCCACGCCACAGGGGGCCCCACAAAGCTACGTTGCTCAGGGCCCCAGCTTCAGCCCCATGCATGGGGCTTCAGCATTCTGCCCTGGGTCTAATGCTGGCCCTGCTTGATGGACTCCCTGAAACCTGCTTGTGATTGTGGACCCCTGGCTGAGAACCACTGGTCTAGAACCAAGTTTTGCACTGTGGGCCTCTCTTTCCTAAAAAATAATCTGGTGGGTTTAAGTTTGGTATATGGACCCGTGTCCAAACTTTTCCAGCAAATTTGCGGGGCAGGTAATTTGTGAAGGGTTCTTTTCGACACCTGGAGGGTGCAGCAATCACCTCAACTGCCTTAGGGGTTGTTTTTTCTCTATGCAGCAGCTTACCCCATTAGGTCATGTCTACTGCCTTAGTTCCCCCTTCTTGGATCCCCATAAATGTACAAACTCCATCATCACATAACATTCCTTCCTTCCCCATATGGGGTCTGCTTTATTAGACACACACTAATTCTGATGCAATTCATTGAGACCATGTGTGTGTGCGGGGGAGTGGGGGGCAGAGGGTAGGAGGTGTCACAAACAGTCCAGCCCTTGTGCCCCTTCAGTCTTAGTCCTTTCTCTTTGGAGTTGGTCTCACAAGACTTCTGGCTCTGTCATCAATGAGCCTTCTGCTTGGTTCACAAAGTCACTCATCTCTGCAGGTCTTTCTGCAGCCCAGCCCCTTCTAGAATATATAATCCATCAGCCCTTTGCCTGGCTACTTGGAAGCCCCACACTTGGACGTCCACCTAGTATACGTTGAGTACCACAGCTGAAATCCTTCTCAACCCTGGGTCTCCCTATTCACCATCCTTCAGTGCCTAAGCTACAGGAAGCTTTATGTGTGGTTTCCTGCAAGCCACATGCTTACTGATAGTCATGTGCTCTGCATGTAGGGTTCTCAGTGTTAAAGGACTAGTGTCTGAGGCATCCACTGAGGAACCAGTGTTCTCATACATGGGGTAACTAGCATAAGGCAGTCAGTGAAGTTACACTCGTATGAAACTGGTGTTGGGGAGAAGAAAACAGGGTCTTATCTAACCTGAAAACAGATAATACCCATATTCACTGAAAGTAACACAGATGATGCTCAGAGATTCCCTGGAGTTTTCTAAGATGCTTCTTCATCATTTCTAAATTCTTTAGCTCCAGATTTCTATTATATTGAATTATATTCAATATTCAATTATATTTCATCTGATTCCACAAGGCAGAATCTCTTGGTGGGCTTCTTTCCTTCCTCCCCTAACAAATTAAAAAAGCTTCACAATCTCTATTGGCAAATTGAAGGTGGAATGGGAATACTATATTTGGTCAGTAATGTTTCTCATTGGTGCTTGTCTGGCTAACACAGCCTTTGAAGGCAGGCACTGAATTCAAGGCTAGAATGGTGGCTGTGGGGTGCGTGCGCAGAGAACAATTACAGGGGTTGCTTTCCTGGCAGCTTACATAGAAAGGCACAATTGAATCTTGGAATATTCAACCACGAGATCATGCATTTCATTTCTGATGCAATGGTTATTATGTGTCTTGCCTTTTGTAACATCTGGCAAACACTTATTTTGTTGCTGATACACATTCTGTCTGATATTAGATTCAAGAGAGATGTTGAAGCATTCAGTTATATGCATACACATTTAAAACTACCTGATTGTTGAGATCAAGGTGAGAACAAATGGCATATTCGGATTTACAGTGTAACAGAAATCAGCCTCTAATTTAAGATTTATATAAGTCACCTTTTCCTATGGTATCTAAGTACAGAGGTTAAGGCACATGGCCCATGGCATGAAATCTTTGTAAAAGGAAATTTCAGTGCAAGATGCACTGAAGTCTGGGTGCTTATAACTCTTTGATTCTCTGTGGGGGGAGAGAATGTTCCATTCCAAGAGTTGCAAACACAGTGAGATAAAACCTTTGAGGAAAGATTTGGGAGTGCAGTGTCTCCTTACCAGCAGTTTGCTTCCCTATCTGCTAAACTGATTATTAAGGAACCCAAATAAACAAAGGACAATGTCCAGGTCCCACTCTCCTTGTGGGAGAGCTCCCTATAGCCTGCTGCCTCCAACAGTGTTTTGGGGCTCCAAAAAGTAAACACAGACCAAATTACATGATTGTAAAGGAGCCTTGTCTGAGGCTTTCCTTCCACACTCTCTCTGTGCCACAGTAAATCCACCTCCCCCAGAGGTAGCTGGGCCGATAGACAAATTCTTCCAGCTGCCTAGTGCTGACTACACAGGGACACATCGGCTTAACTACCTCACTCAGAGGTGTGGATTTTTCACTCCCCCAAGTGACATAGGTGGGTCAATCCCATTTTCCAGTGTAGACCAGCCCTGAGAGGAAAAAAGCAACTCTGCCCACTGAACAGCTAAGACAGTCCCCTTTCATTTCTCCTGCCCTGGCTCTTTGTCTCAGTGACTATGCCTCAGCTGGCTGTCTTTTCATCCAAGCTGGCGGGTGGGTGTAAGCTACAGATAGATGACTCCTGGGTGCAAGTCCCTCCCTGAAGACCAAACTCTGTTTTCACAACCAAACCTAGTTGTTGCCCCACTTGCAGGGCTTGGAAGCCTTTTGGGGTTGCTGCTGGTCCTTGTCCAGAAACCAAACATTTTCTCTAATGGGGGACACAGGCATTAACCCTTATAATTTACCCAACATCCCTCAGGCATGCCTCTCCCTGAAATGGCAAGGAAAACGAAGGGGGTATCTGCCTGCACATAGCAGAAAATTCACAATCAGGCTGTTTTAGAGAAATGAAGGAGAAAAGGAAAAGAAAATAACCTGCAGGAGCGGGAAGAAAGACAAACATCTGGGAGCCGACTCTCCAGCTGGTGTAAGTCTGATTTACACACATCAATCCTGATTTACTCCAGCTGAAGAATTGGCCTCTGGTTCCTAACTTCTCACTTCCTTCTTTCTGAAAGTGTCTAATACATACTCTGGGACAAATTCAGTGCAAAGTGGATGTGACTCCCATTGACTTCCCTGGGAACTGTATCTGCTTGCAGCAGTGTTCTGTATGATCACCAGAGAAGAGTCTGGTCAGTGCTATTAGCCTTTCAGAGACTTAACAAAGGGCTATGCCAGGGAAATGATCCAGATTGATAGAGGATTTCCCTCTGCACTTGCCACTCAGATATCAGCTTGGAATTCAGCCGGTTGGTGGCACTGTTAACAGAATATTTCTGAATCACAGGTTAACCAGTAAAGAAAATACTTCAGAGATTTTCCCCAGCCCTTAATTCTTCACCCATTCACATCATTCTCTTTTCTTTATTTTAGGAGCCAAACTCCTCTCTGGTGTAACTGCACTGAAACTATTATCTCAGCTTTATCCCCGACTCAGTCTTGAATTTGCAGTCAGTGGACTTACCCCAGGGAAGGATTTGGTGTCCTGGGTTCCTAAATGTTACTGGTATCAAACTGAATGAAGAGGTCTTATTACCACCCAAAATCCACTGTAGTGTATTGTACCTGCCCAAATGAGTTCTCTTTGTAAGCTCAGATTTATTTCAGAAGTCTCTCGGCTTCACAAAACCATCTGGCATTTTTCTCAGGAACATTATAGAGAAAGTTTCTTTTATGAACAGAAATCAATTTCTTTGGATTTTTTGTCATTTCACAGCAAAGATAATATTTAAAATGGAGTAGGCAGTCACTTCATGAGTCAGTTGTTTATCTGAGTCATTTGAAGCAGGGACAGTAGTAAGGAGATTAAGATACTTTTATGTAGCAGGGAAGTGAAAAAAGTCAAATATCTTTAGCAACTCCTAGTTTGAGATACCCAGTGAAATGGAATAATACAGAAAGTTCTTCCATTTTACAGATCTGCAGTTAGGGGGAGTTTTCCAAAGTACTAAGCTACTGTAGCTTGGTGTTTTTAATGCACACTTATTTTTCCACTTGAGCTTCCATATACTAATTCTTTAGAAGCCAGTGAAGTTGCACTGAATTTACACCCGTGCAAATGAGAGCAGAATTTGATTAATTTTGTATAACAGAGCTCAGCTCCCATTTAGATACCTAATAAGGGGCAGATATTTCAAAAGGACTTCGCTGCCCTTCTGCTCTATGTCCAGATTTTCAAGATAAAGAGCACTTTGAAAATCTGACCACTTATTGTGCTACCTAAATTGGAGCTGAGATCGTTGGAAAATCTACTGCTGTAAGTGCAGATTTCATAGGGGCAGTTGTTTTTTGTTTATTTTTGGCAGGGGGAGTAGAATAGGGGGAGGCACTGTCACTTTTCCATGGGCCTGAGTGACCATATACCACTAGAGTCTGCTTGGTACATAGCATTGATGTTACTGCAGATAATTTAGTGATAATACTTAGTGGGTCCAAAAAGAAACAACATGCAACCAGGATCCTGGACTTGAAGTCAAATTAAACTAAATTTATTTTGTAACAGTAGTTATTTTATACGCTCCCTACCACTACATCACTAACACTAACGAAATGGTCCACAGATACCAGATAAGTGAAGAACACTTAAGAACCTTGCGATGTAAATTGTAACCACTACTGAATGAACACATTATGCTTCGCATGATTGTCAAGCAGACCTCCTGTCTACAGGCCAAGAAACTCCCTCAGTAACTCAGAGTCAGCTTTATTACTAGCTCAGATGTTCTGTACCCAGCAGGAAGCTACTGAGCACCCTGCCACTTTCAAAGGACCAGGATGTGGTGATTGCAAGGCTCACGTCCCCTTGACTTTAATTAGTTTCAGACATTTTCTGTGTGAAATCCTCCATGCAACCCTCCTGTGCTTCTAATGTGCTTTCCAAAGGATGTCCATTTATTAAGGAAATGTTGGACTCAATTTGTGAACTCCACTGAAGAAGTCAACTGAGTTGCATGAATTTGGCCCTTTAACTTCAGTGTATCCATACGACAGCATAAATAGAGGATGTTCAATTTTGTGTGCACTGCAATTTATTATCCTATGCAGTCACCACACCCAAAAAGCTACCGTCCTGAGACATAGCCAAGCCACTAGTCTCGGAAGGGGAAACATTGCTGCAGTGCTTGCCAGCAAAATATCCCATACAAATTCATGTCTTTATGTTCTGCAATTTTCTATTTTGCAATAGACCCTTGCAAAGTTCTTGTCAAGTGCCAAGGGAGGCCTGTTTTTCAAGTGGGTGGCAGAATAATGCATTAAAAAAAAAAAAAACCCTTTCAAATCTGTAACCATCTTTTCCCACAAAGAAAACCAGAGCTTCTCTCAGGTTTGGGCTATATTTTATATGTTACTGGACTTGACTTTCCCTCCAAAAGGGCTTTGAATTTGTGTTTTTCAATTAATTTAGTTATATGTGACCCTAGTTCCAAGCCCTGTGCAGAAGGCCACCTTGTAGCCACTGTCATCATAGCTTCTGGGGTGGGTTTGCTCATCCGTATTCTGGGGCTGTCAGTTGTCTGGTGAATTTGCTCCACTGCCAACGCCCTCCACATCCCTTACCCAACTACTGTCCAGCTTCTAGAAGCTCTCTGTGCCAGGATGGGTGGCGCTCCTGTGGGCTTTCTACAGCCTGCCCCACTCCTTAGCAGGCAATGAAACTGCCCTGGTTTTGCTGCATTCCAGCCTTTTGAAAAGTTGCCTAGTCTGCTCAACATGCTTCTCAACTTCACTCCAACCACCACAACATTTCCCTGCCAAAGCTTGGCTGGAAGCCTCAACTGAGAACACTTGGCCACCTTTTCATGGGTTTTAGAAGAACCCAACCCCCACAACCCCAACATAAACAATCCCATTGCTCCATACTCAGCTCCCAGCAAGTAACCCGCCCAGCAGCCAGCCTCACCAGTACCACACAACCATTAACGCCAACCCCAACTTCCACCCAGCAGTCAATTTCCCTACCAGTCCCAAACCCAGCCCTCCACCATTCATCACTTCCATCCCCACTTTGCAGTACCTAAAAACATCGCATTATTTCTTGAAATTCCACAAGCATTGTCACAAAGGATTATGGGATATTCTTGGTTGCAGGAGAAAAAACACCACCACCATTGAGAACCACTGGTCTTTAAACAACAGTGCAAATTCCACAGTAATTTCATTTCCTCTTCCCTAGCATAAGTCCCTTGTAATCTGGAGCCCAAGCACATTATTACTGTATGGCCCACAGAGACAGTGTTTCTTCAGCAAACCCTATGAGCACTTTACATACTGTTTGCACCCTGTAATTTAGTGCATTAACTGATCATATTCAAGCCCATCTTCCCTTCATCAAATTGTCCCAGCAACTTTTCTCCTAGTAGCAAAACACTTTAAGGAGCTACCTTAGGCCTTTGTTCACAAATAGGGCCTAAACAACCTTCCATGGAATGCAAATAACTGAAGGTCAGAAGCTAACTGAAGCATTTCACCTGAATCTAAAATATGAGGCTGGGTTTGGGCTCACACAGGAATTTCAACCCTATGATGATGCTGTATGAAATCATTGTCCCAGAGCCTCATCCTGAGCAGTGCTGGGTATCTTCAGTTCCCACTAAAGTCAATGGGAGAAGAAGATGCACATAACATCTCAGGAGATGCTCAGCGTCCTGTGGGATTGGGCCACCAAAGAGCAATTCATTCAGTGATTTCAAACAGAGCTGAAGCTAGGACACAGTTTGACAGTTTCATAGCTTGTAATCTTGTCAAGATTAAGGATCCCAGTGCCTCCTCCAGGCAGCACTTTCATGGAAATCAGCATGGTCAGGGACTGGGGGAAGTAAGGTGGGAAAGGAGCCAAGTGTGAACAAAGCATCATACTAATGATTAATAAACACGATACACTTAACAGGATCCCAAAGTGATTTGGCCACCCACCAATAAACTGGAGCTGCTGTTTAACTGCTCTCAGCAACAGTATGTGACAGGTTAGCACAGATCATACCTGCAAAGAGAGGTAGCTAGATGGCCACGTGCCATAACCTGCATCTGAATGCAATATATCTCATGAAAAACAGTGGCTAGTAATCCCACCCCTCTCCTGATATGAGAAAATCACTTCTCTCCATGCTTTGATTCCCTCCCACACTTTGTCTGTTTCCTTTGATTAGATTTTTCAGCACAAAAGCAGTCTGTCATGTGTTTGTACACCATCTAACACAATGGGTTCTTGGTTGGGGCCTCTATGTGCTATTATAATAATGATAATAAAAATATTTCTAATAATTGAGCCATAAATACATTAGTTTCATTCCACAGGGCAAAGTTTCAATGTCTGTGCAGGGGGTTACATGTATGTGTCTCCCAGGCAATAACCATGTGACTAAGTCTCTTTACAGCTGTTTGAAAACATACAGGTGTTACATGACATGGTTACTTGTTTGGAATATTATCCCCTCCTTGGCCCTCCACTGATCACAAAAACCATAATATATGTTTAATACAGGCAGAGGGGACACACTCACTTCTCTCTGACTGGAAATTTTCAAACAGGGTAAGCTGCATCTGCAACCAACTCCAAGTTATTTAGCTTGTTCTTTCTGTATTGTGTTTGTAAGAGAATCACGATTCACTGCATGGATGGGGAATCATGCATCACAACTGTCTTTTTCAATAAGAATAACCTTGAATGAAAAATTACATCACCTGGGTATCTCTGCAGATAATCTAGTGACAATCTCCCATGCGATGTTGCCAGCTGACATTTGTAAGGAAATAAACACCTCAGCTGACTTGGTGGGCAAAACACCTAGGGTATTTTTGTGTTTCATTTTGATTATATTTTCAGCATCTGCCTCTTAGAAGAACATAAAGCCAAGGTGCTCCTGACACTGTGTGGTACTTGAAAGCTCCTAGGTGGGGTTCAGGGTGATCCAGAATAGCCAGAGGACCAGGGACTCTAACCAAGTTTGTTTAATAATCAGATTACCTAACTTTTGCATTGTGCTTTTTGATCAATAGATCTCAAAGTGATTTACAAAGAAAGTCAGTATTATTATCCCTATCTTATAGATGGGGAAACTGAGGCACAGAGCTGGGAAGTGACTTGTCCAAGAACAAGCAAGTAGACCACTGGCAGAGGTGGGAATAGAACCCAGATCTCTATCCTGAGCCCTAATTCAGTGCACCATCGAGTAGGCCCCACTACCTCCCGCTTCACCCAGCTGCAATCCTCGTCCCTCTGCTGGGGTCCATTCTGCCAATTTTTGACCACCTGCGGGAAAAAACACACATACTAGGGGAATTCTGGGTGCCCACAATTCATTGGCTATTAGACCAGCTGAGACATAATGGGGCCAAGCAAAATCCAAAATTGAACCCACCTCATTTTAGAATTGCACAGATAGCGGCACTGCAGCACCAAGGAAGGTAACAGTCGCCTGACAGTATCTGGAATACTGTCTTCAATTTACTAGAAAGATACTGAATGACTGTGTATTACATGTGTTGAACAAAAACCTGAGAGCGGTCTGCAAATATTAGAACAGTGTAAATACCAAGGACTGAGATGAATTATTGAGGGTGAAACATGGATATAACACTTGGGGTAATGAGAAGAAATTAAAAAATGGAAAAATGAGAGAGGGCTGGGTTTTTGGTACCCAGGTTCAGCTGAAATGTCTAGCACTGTGGAAGAGATGCAACCATTCATTACTTCTCCTTTGTGGAGATGAAGTCAGTCAATTTTTTTCTGGAGGGGTGCATGTCCTGAACTTTTATTGTTGTACCCCAACTTCCCTTGGTGGTAACCTAGCCACCTTACTGCCCACCCCCCGTAACTGCCATTGCCTTCAGCTATGTCCCGTAGTACAACCCAAGATCCTCCTTCTAGACCTTCGCTCTTCAACCACACTGTCCTCTTCTTAACACTTCTTGAGCTTTAACAACCTAGAGTGCAAAGGACATATGCTCTGTTTAATGAGTGGAAGTGGAAGTATTTTGCTTCCTGACTTGATACACCAGTAAAAATGCCAAATTACAGTCCACTTTCCAGGGTAGCAATGAGCATGAGGGTTAATGGGCATTTACATCAGACTCTGTATCTGGAAGACAATGTGGGTGTTGTGTCACACCAGTTATTTAAAAGAAAAGACTGTGAAGATCTAGTAGATAGACTATTCAGCCTTTACTTTAGCTCCCTCCATAGAAATTGTCCTAGACTGTCTTAAAGCATAGATAATCTTTTCTATTCAGTAAAAGGAGAAGGAAATAGAAAATCCAGATTTGCTTAGGCAGCTCCCCTGAAAGATCTTCCTTTCCATCTATGGAAATCTTTGCTGATACAGAATTACTTTGCTCAATAACTGGCCCCCATACCAAACTGAATGAGATTCTAAGGAAGATGGAGTTATTGCTTTTCAATTAAAAAAAAAAAATCACGAGCAATCCTGGAAGAGCAGTAAAATTTACTCTGATGTTGGCTCAGAGATAATTTTTTATTCCAATGACAGAAAGAGGCCTTGTCTATGTAGTGATGTTAATGCAGTACTAACGTCACCTGTTTATTAGGTAATCCATGGCATTTCCATAATTTCTCCATGCAATAAGATTTGTGCTTCACTTATTCAATTTAAACAAGGAAGGGCTCAGAAATAATCACAGATTATTGGTGAGAGCTTCTGAAAGGATTTAAAAAACAGTCTATCAACTTCCTGTTCCTGATGAGGCATTTTCTCTCAAAATGCAAAGATGTCACTTTACATTTTTCACTGATAGGTACAGAAATATAAAGTTGAACACCCTGCTTGGTGGCCTCTCTAGAATACATTTCTAGATTTCCCAGATTTTATTTGGCATTGTACTGTGACTGAGAACGCTAAGCCTGATGCCCAGCAAGGGACTGGGAAGGGATGTAGTAGGCACCAACACAAAGAAAGCATGCAACACATTCTTGGGAGCCAAGAAACATGTTTTATAGCAATCTGCTTTAAACAAACATGACTGGAGATAGAATGGTTAAAGTCTGTGGAGTTAGCAGATTCTCCATGATAATGTTCATTATCCATCTTTGTTTCTAGTCCCTGGGAGTCCATGAGTAGTCCCAACGAGACTACTTTTGGAATAAGGTCATACCCATGAGGTATATGGGGAACAGAATCTATCCCTGAGATATCTTAGTTGACTGGTCAACAGATGCTTTGAAATTTAAATAGTTACTGTAACTGGAGCTCACTTACAGGACGCAGATTTAACTATCTGGGTTGGTACAGTGCCAGTGGAAATCCATCAGTATTGGAATTCTGTTCTGTTTTGCTTACAAAAAGAATCATGTTAAATTAGTCACAACAACTCTCTGAAGCCATTCCACAGCAGTTCATGGTGTTCTTCTTAGGCCAAGATTACTGTACATTTCACAACGAGAGGAAGGCTGAATTGGAGCATAATTAACTATAAATGTTCTCTTTGCGCTCTTCTTAAATCAAGCCTGAAACCCAGACCTCCGTGCTTCTGATACACATTCACCTACTCCCCTGGAAATAACAACAATTAATAATGCTTTGCACTTCTGTAGCTTCCATCTGAAGATTTCAAAGCACTTTACAGACATTGACATAATCACAATCCCATTGGATAGATCTAATTATTCTTCTTCTTTTACAGAGAGAGAATACAAAACTCAGAGCTTACGGCCCAGCTCTATCTTCCATTGAAGTTGAGAAGACTCCCATTTACTTCAATGGTAGTTGGACTGGCTCCTTAATGCACTGCCCAATGTCACCAAGTTCAGTCACTGAAGGCTGGGTTACACTAAAGGGGGATGGGGGTGGGGTTGACCTAAGATATGCAACTTCAGCTACGCAGATAGCATAGCTGAAGTCACAGTATCTTAGGTCGATTTACCTGTCTGTCCCCCTGGCAGTGAGTCGACCACAGCCACTCCCCCACCGACTCCGCTTACTCCTCTTGCTGAGATGGAGTACAGGAGTCGATTCGGGGATCGATTTATCACATCTAGATGAGACGCGATAAATCGATCCCCAATACATTGAGCGCTACCCACCGATCCGGCATGTAGTGTAGCTGTACCCTGAGAGAGCTGGGAATAGAACCTAGGGCTCCAGAATCCCAGCTTCTGTACTAACCAATTATTGCCTCCCAGCTCAATGCTTTATACAGCTGCGTGAGTCTGCATCACCAAACCACTCTTCTGTGGCTTTTAACTCTACCTTTGAATTCAAGGTCAGCACCAGTTACTTGTGGACACTATGACCACAAGAGAATCCCATGTCCCAACGCCCTCCCAGTGGAAACAGGGATTACAGTGGGCAGACATACACAGAATGTCCTGAAGAATCTCCACTTAGCTGCTACAGTTTTGCTCCTATTCCTCTGCCTCCTCACAGGTGTTTGAAAGGAAAAGCCAGAGTTCAGCCCTAGTCTGTCAATACAGTTCATTTTGTAGCTGAGGTTTTTAAAAGGCCGCTTTGGATAATACAGCATTGTGGGCATCGCTGCTGAGTTCCTAGGGGGCCCACAGATATATCACATCAGTCATTACTGCATGTTTCTAAACACCCAATAATAAATACACTTCTGGACTTACAGCCTCCTCAGACCACCTTGCTGGTCACACACCATCTTCCCCTTCTCAGAGGGTCAGACGGTTGAGTGGGATGTTCAGTATTTGACTAGTGGAAAGAGACTTAATTATAATCTCTATTTCCAAATAGCAGCTGAGTGCCCCTTACTTCTCAGTTCATTTTGCTGGCCCCCACATAGGAGCCCCAAGTGAAGTCAGTGGAAGAAACTTATTGTTTTTATGCAGCATTGGGAAATTATTATGAAGATGTTAATGTTGCGAAGGTCCCTGTTGTTATGCACATCGCAATACAGGAAGAAATTGTGCCTTACCTCCCCAAAGGGTTGGGTTTTTAAAAGCCCCCTAGTCTCTTTGTTGTGTGATGACCTTCGTCCATATTACAGGGAATGGCGAGCTCGAGAGCCGTTCTAAATGAAGTGCATCATGTAAAAACTCCGATCGCATTATCCAGCTAATTAACTCAACTCCTCGGAGAAGGGGCTGTTCTAATAGAAAGACCCAATGATCTTCTCATGCTAAAAGCCTCCTTACAGACACATTTTGTATATGCATGTGCCAGTATAAGCAACAATAATAAAATGTTATTAGCAATATCTAAGGTGTAGCTCTTCCCAGACAATTAATGGCCCCTATTCCTCAGTTGTACCGCAACTGAGAGTTGATTTTTAAAACAACCTCCAGTTGTGCAGGCGCCATTAATTGTGGGCACAAATTTGTAAGTAGATGCCTATTTGTTGTACTCACAGACCTGGTAATTAGATGACTAACTATTATCTAATGCTGATTAAAGAGTAAAAAAAAACCTACTGGTGTTTCCTTAAAGACTAACAAAAGTATTGAAGCATAAGCTTTCGTGGGCGAATACCCACTTCATCGGATGCATGCGGTGGCCACTGCATGCATCTGACGAAGTGGGTATTCGCCCATGAAAGCTTATGCTTCAATACTTTTGTTAGTCTTTAAGGTGCCACAGGACTCCTTATCGCTTCTGCAGATCCAGACTAACACGGCTACCTCTCTGACTACCGGTGTTTGAATATTTTGACAATAGAATTTCCGAGTTTGCGATTCTGCCATTTGTGTGGCTATATTATATGCTATTCTAGAGTAGTCACATGATCAAATACTAAGTCAATAGGGGCCAGATAGACAGGTAGATTACATAGCCAGCCAGCCATTTGGAATTCATTAAAATGTTCACAAATCTTGATAGTTTTCTGTATTTTAATACAAATGATTATTGTCTGAAAGCTCATCCTGGAAAGTGTACAAGTCTCTGTTCACTGGGAACCTGCATTAAATGTATCAGACATCCCATCAGAGAGCAAAAAGCTGCCTTCATTCTGCCAGTGATGCCTTCTTGTTCACTTCTTCAACAAGCTCCTTTGTGCTTTCTCCCCTGCCTTCCCTTATGGATGGGGAGAACTCCCTTATCAAAATTCAGACTCCTTCTTAAAACCTGCCTCTGTTCTGATGCCTGTGGAACAATTCCATCTGGCACTGATGAGGCTGGTCGTGACCTGGGACTACAGAGAACCTCTGAAATGACATATTTATGCAAAACTTCAAGAGGTTTACTGTTACCTTGTCATCTCACTTATCTTGTCTGTTTCATACGCCTGTTGCATCTGGTCATAATCCTAGATTGTGAGCTCTCCCCGGCAGAGGTGGCTTTATTTTACTCATAGGTACAGCACCTAGCACTATGGGGTTCCATTCCCTGATTGGGACCTGCAGGCACTTTTGCAATACAAATAAATGATATTAATAGCAATTAACATTCATTTTAGGGTGATGAATCTCACAGCCTGGGCCACAACTGATGATTCATCAACACAAGCTGTCCGTAAAGGATTGGGCTAAACAACAAATAAATTTGAAGAAAATCGGCATCAGTTTCTGGACAATTCACTAACTATAAAAAGGGGTCACTTGTAAGAAACATTATTCATGATGAATAGTTCAACTTGCATTGATACTTGGAAAAAAAACCAAAATTGTGCCTCCAGAACCGGACCCTAGCTTGAGGCCCCTTTATAAATATGACTTTCTGCTTGCACTTCCTTTACTTTAAGCTAAATTTGGCTTAATTACTTCTATTTACATATTCAGACACAAAAGCAGCTGGCCTGCTTGTCTGATTCTCTCATTAGCCCTGTTTCTCTTTCTTATTGGATCCATGTGGATAGCCCGACATAAATGCATATAGCAACAGCGACAACAAAACTCTTTTAAACTGCATCCTTTAGCCAGGGCTTAGGGTGCTATTTTGAATAATCTGTACAAATTAATAGCAGTTGACAGCAACTGAAAGCAAATGACTCAAATTTAATTTTAAAAGCTGCCACGGACGAACTGTTCAATTTTCCAGAGGAAGTCATTGTACAGTCAATCTTGAAGAGATCTGAAGGCCGATACCCTGGGCTCCTTACTCAGTTTACATTCATTGTCTTTCTCAGACACACTTCCATTGAAGTCCTTTATCCCTCATTTGACAGACAATGATGTGCACCACCACTGCAAGAGCTCTTTAGTGTTCAAGGGAAGATTTTTTTTAATAAGATGAACACTGCCTTTCAAGACATATAAGTGTATCCTGAGATCTTCCTCACATCCAATGACATTTAGGGAAGTATCTAGCTAGGGAACATAGGGCAAGAATATCAGAAGTGCGCTCCACTGAAGTCAATGGCAGTTTCAGTGTTTAAGAGAACAGTGTTAAGTCAATGCTAGGCGATTTTGAAAACTCCACACAGCATTTTCAAATAATTTTTTCCAGATGTTAAATTTGTTATTTTCTCCTCTCTGCTCCCATCCTTTGAGCTCTGCCAGGATAATTAGGGTGTGTCAGCGTCAAGGGTAAAATAATTCATCCAAATGACTTAAAGTAGCACAAAAGAAAAGAGCTAAAACGATACACTTCTAAGGAGCACACTGTTTAAGGGAAATAGCAACATCCAATATACCAAGCCAGACTTGTCGTAGACAAAGTACGAGACAAACAGCATGAATCAGAAAATCATACCTGCTTGCTACTTAAAAGCAAGCTGGAAACCTGCCTTTTCTATCATTCATAAATCAAATCTCTCCTTTATTCTGCTTCCTTCCTGCATCCTGAGTTTATCCTCAGCTCAGCAGTAACTTCTTTTCAAGAGTTCAGTATGCCTTGTAATTTGCTTTTTCCTATGACTAATTCCGTTTGGAATTGAATAAGGATCTCTTGACTGCTGCACCATCATTAACAGCAATGATGAGACAACTAGATAGACAGCTGTTGCTTTTAGTGCCCAGTGGTATTGGGTTTTGCCTCGTCTATTTCATTAGACAACACTGTTTAGTTTGAAACACACTGGATGGGCATTGGACAATTTATTCTGCCATTCAAGCTCGTAAGGATGTCCTTTCTGAAGATGACCATTTTCTCTCTTTGTGGTGCATTCACCAGCTCCATTTCACTAGAATCCCATAAAAATGACTCTGCATAAACATGGCAGAGTTAATTACAGAATAAAGAAACATTACAGTGAGATCCGCTGAGATCTTTAATTCTGAACCACTGCTACCTCAGAAGGAACAAACAGTGAGGTAAACTGACTCTTAAGTATACAATTAATCCTTTCAAGTGCTGACTTCATAATATGCTATTTAGTATTGAAAAGTCTGTCAGCGAACTGATATGTGGCATTAATGTCATAATGCCTTGGTTTTGCTTTCTCATTAAACTGTAAATCAGTTTAGCTGATATAAATGACATGTTGATGAAAGGGAATATAAATAAATGCAGTTCTGAACTGTATGGAAGTTTTTTCCTCACTTCCAAGTACAATAGCCTTCTCTGCTCTTTATGGACGTAAATTGTTAAGGGGATTTGCTTGCACTCCATGTGGAATTTGCTCAGTAATTCTATTAAGAACTTCCCTGCTCATAAATTAATGCCCTCATCTCATTCAGTACCAGTCCTATTCATTAGCCAAGCCAGAATATCTACTCTCTGCCTATATTAAGTTTCCTCAAAGGGATTCCTATTAGTTTCAAGGAATTTGAGATATTAAGCTTGTAGCTTTGCAAACATGAAAGTGTCCAAAACTCTCAGGCTGGCAGCTATCGAATTAGGTTGTATCATCCCTATCATCTCTGAAGAGTGAGGCAGCCACTGAAAGATTTCATATTTAGGACTTCTGCTGGTGTTTTGTTCTTCTGTGACATTTACAGTATAATGGGATTCAATATTAGCCATCAGAGCTTGTAGGGATTGTTCAGTAGCATGAATCAGTAACAATGTTCCAAAAGACTTTTGTTTTTCCTGATGCCTGATGATGTGTTTGCCCCCTCTTCACACTGGTTGTGAGCAAGAGGTGCCTAGACACACTCCTCCTAAGGGAGGAGAAACTCTGCAAGGTTCACTCTGCAAAAGAGTCCAACGAATCCACCCCCTCTACTGTGGGAGGTCTATAGGGTGCGAGAACAGTGTTTTAGACCTGCAATTCTTCTCTAGAAGGATAATAGGCTGAATCTCACTCCTGAGGTGATCTAGGACTGTGATTGTCTTTGTTTTCAAAGGAACAAAAGATTTTTCCACTTTCTTGATGGCAGCTCAATTGCATAGGATGGTTTGGCTTGTGACCTTGGCATTAAAATGCCTAACAGAGATCATTTTGTCCTTGTAAGGTAGAGATTTGGCTTGTATGCTCATGTGAGATTTAGTGAGCTTACGGTTTATGGGTCTGCAAACAGTGATCCTTCAGTTCTAAATGGTAGGGAAAGGATGCAAAAACACATTTCTTAGAAGAGGGTTCTTCCATATTTATCCAGATAAAAATCATTATTTTGTATAGAATTTACCTGCTCAGAGGTGTTAGAGATGTGTTTTGTTCGCATTGAAACATTGACCTCCCATAAACTAATTGTTAAATCATGGAGCCAAGAACTTTCTTTTGGCATCTGAATAAACTGTTCCAGGAGGTCCAGAACCAGCTTCTATACCTGACAGAGAGCTTGTGGGTTAACTGGAAACTAGAGATGGGCCCATATTCATTGGTGATTAAGGCAGGATCCACAAATCCAGACTTTGAACTAGTGCAGGGGCTCATGAATCCAGAAAAATTGGCATCCGATGATGGTGCTGAGCCTCCTCACGGTCATCAGAGAGGATAAGGAAGCAGAAGGGATGGCAAGGAATGCCACAAGCATGTAAAAAATTGGAGGCCCTTTGATTTTCTTTCTGTATGGGAGGGTAGGGCAATATTCAAACAGCCCCACAGAAACCAAAGCTCTCCTGTTGTATTGGATCAGGGCCCCATTTAGTCTTAATCTACATTGTGTATACATGACCATGTTAATTCCCAGATACTCATAGGAAATTCAGGCACATGACCTAACTCAGCAGCTCCCCCAGAGAAATGTGGGTCAGGCATCTCACGTCCCAAGCCAGAAACAAAACTAAAAATCTCCTACTAAGGTTTGAATCAAGTAGCTGCATGAGCATTCAGCACCATGGACAGGGCCTGAGGCTAGAGCGAGAGTAGAGACAATGGAACACGAGCTCTCTCCCGTCTCATAGATTTGCCCTCGCCAGCTAAGTACTCTTATCTTTTATTTGTCAGTTTTCTGATATACCTGCAATGAAGGTCTCTGCAGTGGTGCTCATATAGCTGAGCATACCTGTTACACAGGGGACGTCTTATGCAGCTTCTGCTTATGACTTCATTGGGGCAGGCTTGCACAAAGTGACTTCATACATAAGTAGGTTCATAGGTGTTTCAGTCTGCATTGCCTAGACACATTTTAATAGCAGATCAGGGCAGATCACTTGACCACTTGGTCTGGAATCTTGCCGCTTGAAATGGCCAGTATCTGACGTTTCAGTAATGTAGGCCTAGCACACCTCTGATGAGACACAAATAAAGTAGTAGAAAAGACAGAGGAGGATGAAGCTGGAGCCACCCTTCCATTACAACAAAAATGCACTTGGATAATTATGCAAGGTAATATGCTGGGCAAGGAAGAGCCTCTTACCCCTGCCTACAGGATTACCAGTTTACATTCTGAAACTTAAGAATTTATGTTTTGGATGCCATCACCCCTTATGTCAGAGAAAGAGGCAGCTGTTCATGAACTGTGCATGACAACAGTCTTTCATGGTCTCCCTGATTAGTCACAGTCAAGAAGCAAAATTAGAAGGGGAGATTCAACTTAAAAACAATTTCACATTATTCTGGGAGAGAGAATCTGATTTTCCTCTCATTCATGCTCATGAAACCCCACTTACTGTAATGGATTTACTTCAGATTTACACCAGTGTAAGGAAAAAAGGAGACTCCTGAGAGAACAACCCAGTCTTGCTGCCATTTTGAGATGGTGAAACAGCATCTGGGTAACTGAGAAAATGTAATAATTTCAAGAGACAGGAAGCTAGAATTCATGATCACAATGATTATTTCTATCTACTATAAGGAATGATGTTATAAATATCTAAGATGGATATTTCTCTCCATCTTACAGATGGAAGCAATGGCAGGTAGATACTATTTTTAAGTAGAAAAGCACAGGTCTTTGCAATTCATTATGAAATATTTGTCATGGTGAATGGGGGAATTCTGCCAAGTTGTAAGTGATTAGAGTGGAAAATGGGCTCCTGAATTCTGTTCCCAACTCTTCTACTGAAAGGATGTGAAAAGTTGGGCAAATCACTTACACTCTGTGTTCCATTTTACTGAGAGTCGCACACACACTGGCAGGCTGCACATTAATTTCACACAACCATTTCTTTTATTCAACAGTTCAATAAAAGAAGAGCTGTTTCCATAGAAACTGTTACATTACTTGATCCCCCTAGGAACTGCTATCTCAAATCAGACCAAGTCTACCTAGTTCAGTAGCCCATCTCCAGCAGTGACCAATATCCCACAATGGACAATTCTTCAATAATCTGCCCAGGGAGAAGCTTCTTCCTAACTCCAGGCAGTCAGCAGTTGATTTAAACCCTCATGCTTCATGGTATATATCCCTTAAATTTTAATTCATAATAATCAAATTATACCACAGCATGATTGTGCTGGCATGATAGCAGATATGCCCCTGTGCAACCTGAAGGATTCAGAGGGAAAAAAACCCAACACCAAATGTGACCTGGTAATTTTAGAAAAACAGCTCCCTAAAATCATTCATTTAAAATGATCATGAGTAATTGTGCAGAGAGTGGGATGAAAGGGCACCTCATTTTATCACTAATAAATTCAACATCCAGACATCTTTTACATGATGTATGTAAAAATAAACTATCTTCAGTTTCAGAAGAAAATTTAATAGAGCAAAGGCCGGGTGATACAATAAATTAGTATATAAAAAAAAGGCTATTTGTCACATGTAAGATAGCAAAAGTATTGCTAATATAACAAAAGTCCTTTGGAAATGTTGAAATATAAACATTCCCCTTTTAAAAAGTTCATTAAAAACTATGCTATGCTTTTTAACACAATAATACACGGCACTACTCACCTAGAAAGTCACTGGAAAGAGTGATTCTCAGCTGGTATAAATTAGCAGAGCACCATTGAAATCAGATGATCCCTTGAAATCAATGGAGTGATACATTTTACACCACTAGTGGAGCTCTGCTTAGGGGTGCACCAGGAAGGCAGGATAATGTCCCTTCTAACTGGTTTCTCTAAGGGAATCCCTTTATTTAAACTGTATCCAGACACTTATTTTTATTAATGATAAACGAAACTGACCTCCTTCCTCATTGCACAATCACATTCTCTGTGAACCAATGCATTTAGGGAGCATTCTTTTGGAAAGGATGGCTGTAAAAAAGGAAATGTGGGACCCCAGGCTGTAGATTTCACCCCACACAACCCCACTGAAGTTACGTGCCTGACTCTTGGCCTAAAACAGTCAAAGTCATCTTAGCAGCCCCTGAAGAGTCTCTAGCTAATGGGAATTTCTGGCAGTACAGTGCCAGTGTACTAGCACTATGCCATGCCCCTCCTATTGTAACATAAAGGGCATTCCCAGGAGCAAATGAGCCCAGTTGGGGCATCTTTGCTTCCTGGAATCCCTGGGTGCCGGAAAATTCACTCCTCAACTCCCTGAGGTGTCAAGGCACTTCTTTGTCCGATGCCATTCTCTCAGTGTGAATCCCAGATCAGCTTGCACCTGCGTAGTCAGGGCCATAAGGGAAGGATTCTTGCTGTCTTCTCCTTGGCATTCCATTTGTCAGACTGCACGCTCTAACCACGTGTGTTACATGGATGCTACACTGCAGTCTGAACACATTTAATCACAGCCCTTCCTTGCTGGGTGTTGTGATGGGAGCTCTGAGTGTGAGCTTGGAAATGCAGCTCACCTGGGGTGGAGGAGATCAGCCATGTCAAGTAATCCATGCACTTGGCCAGAGAAGAGGGGAGCAATATTGCCTGTGAAGCTATATAGCACCTTCTGCTGTGACTCTGTACATTACAATTAACTTTTGACGGATGGACGGACACATCCCCTTGCCCCATCCAGGAGGAAGTGTGACATGATAGATACCATTCAAAAGGTAGGATCACATTAAACCATCAGGGAAATGACATCAGGAATGAAGGGCTAGGCTTTGGCCTAATACTACAAGTGCAGAAAATATAACCAATATATTATTCAGCCACGTCTGTGGTACAAAAATGTTTACACAGAACTAAAGGCTCCTAGGCCATATCCTCTGCCGGGATAAATCATTGCAGCTTCACTGACTTCAGCCTGATGCTTTGTGATTCAGCAGCTAACCACTACTTTGAAACATTACAATCCAGTTGCTTTTGAAGGCCTCAAAGGACTGGATAACAAGGCTAAAATGATTGAGAAAAGGTGATGAAGTGAAGGGGGGAAAAAAAGTTATACTGAAGTGAGATTGGGAATCCATTCAGAACTACTGAAGCCTTCAGACGCATGACAAAAACATCCCCATCTTTCTAATTTGGAAGACACGCTTGGCTTCAGGGGCTTATCAGGACAGCCTTGCTGCAAGCCAGCAGAATTTTTAACAACACAGCTGTTGCGTTGTACTTTTATAAAGGCCTGTATGAAACCAATGCAATTTCTTCCTCCCTCTTCCTTTCCAGTCCCCTGTTAAATTTACTAATTAGTAAAATTCCTTTTTTGATTCCATGGTGGTATCACAGGACATCGTGGTGCTTTGGCTATGGCCAGTACACAAATGGGAGATCGGGTATAAAATGTTAGGTCCTGATTCTCCATTGACCTGCACCTTATGTAGTCATTTACTCCTGTACAAAGTGAGTGTAAGGCCTGGCCACTAGCATTTGATGGTGTTTTACACCCACTTTTGCATTAGAACAAAATGAATGCAATGACTGTATAAGGAGCATAACAATGGAGAATCTGGCCTGTTAATCTTTCCAGGGGCCACCCACTTTTGATTACAGTCAACGTAGTCTGATACACAAATGAAGGAACCAAAAGCATAGGGGATAGCACTGGATGGAGAGCGGGTGAACAGATCCTCCCCAGCTTCTAGACTGTATCAATGCCTTTAGAGTCCTGACCCGAGCTTTCTCCGAGGCTGGAGCTCCTGCTGCAACTAAGCCACAGTTACCTTGCTCATGAACGCAGAGAACAGCACATTTCAGACTTGAAAGAGAAGACTGATTTGTCCCAAGAACTGAGTTCTCTTTTCTGCTGACACTTGTAATGTTTCAATACCTCATAGAACTGACTGTGGAAGACACATAGGATAATCCCAGCTGCATGGCCATTACACCATAACATTAGAATTAAAGGCTTATGTAGCTCTAAAAGCTTAAGTCTTCACTATCACATCATCTCCAGAGAGCCAAGGGACACACTATGTTGACCTGCTGCATCTTAAGCGAACAAATGAGATTCTATTTACCCCAGGATGAAATACATTTGTATGGCAAGCAGATTTTTAATACCAAATTAGTATTTTTTCCATGAGCTAACCTGGTGTCCATGTGTTCATGGAAGTGGTCTGAACGTCTTGGTTTCAGTAGAATGCTGGAGTATCCTTGGCGGGATGAATCTGAAGATATTTCCAATATCCCCCCAATGAAAAGTGAGCTAAATGTAGGCCCAGGCTGTAGCTTTAAGCCACTGTTCACATTGGAAGAGGAGCTACACTCTGGCAGCTCTTCTCAGAAGCGTTGTGTGCGAGGCAGTTCCAATGCCTCTGGGAGCACTGGGCAAGCATGGACTGGAGATGCCTTTGCTGTTCCCCTGCTTCCCTCACCATTTGCCAGCTCAGCTCTGTCCAGTCCTCTCTCACTCCCCTTGGGCAGTCTTGCTGCACTTGCGGGGTGGGGTGAGGCTAGGCACAATATAACCCAATGTTAAATGAGGACAGAGTAGTGGGCATTTGGAGGAGGTAGCTTACAGGTGACCAAAGACTGTTATGAAATTTACCACACTAGGCATGGAAATGTTTCACCTAATGCTGAACCTGACTGAACTATAAAATCTACAGCCATACCCTTGATTCCACTGAGGCTGTTCTATTGATGGTTCCTGTGCTACCCGAGACTCACTGTCATCCACATTGTCATAGGTCATTTGGGTTTCTGACTTCCCCTTTTCTGAACATTCTTTATTATTTTCATGCTTCTTTCCCCACCCTTTCCAACTAGCAAATGCAGATTCTCTGCTCCCAGCCCAGCTCATGGGACAGAAGCCCCCCTGAGTCTCTGCTCCACTACTTTCCTTCCTTATGTGGTAAAGCATAGTTTGTTCCCAAGCTCTCTTCCCTGGCTTATTACAGCAGCAGAGAGAAAAAATAGTGTAGGGCCATTCTAACTGTAGATAGCGTTTTTTGCCTTAAAACAAACAAACAAAAAACAACCCCACTTCCCCAGGGCTAAATGTTCTGACCCAGGTCAGGGCTGCAGATGACGACCTTGAATACAGAATCAATGCGGTTCTGCTGCATGCTGAGGAGTTGGATGCAGAAAAGTTATGATGGAGCCTCCCTAATCCTGGGAAAATGATTATCTATGGCACTGTTCTTCAAAGATTTCCAGCCACGGCCCCTTTCCACAGTCCGGGGTCCACTCACGGCCCCCCCGGGGTATGTTCGCCAAAATGCCGCTGAATTGAAAGCTTCCGCTTTCAGCGGCGGCATTTCAGTGGGACAAAAATAGACCGCTGGTCTATTCGGCGGTCTCCTGGGTGGGATCGGCAGTGGCACCAAGGTCTCGTGCACCCCACTTTGAAGAACACTGGTCTATGGTATTTATAGGTTTCAGAGTAGCAGCCCTGTTAGTCTATATCCATAAAAAGAACAGGAGTACTTGTGGCACCTTAGAGACAAATTTGCCAGCTCTGTGTCATGAACCCCACTCCTAAAAATTAATATTTCCAGGGATTTCCTCCTTTACCCAAGTATAAACTATAAAAGCAGTGATCTTGGAAATATAAAATTAGTTTTCATGGCATGCTTATTACACACTATTATTTATCATTTAAGTATTTTTATTACATTATGCAAATAGCAACACTCTTCCAAGATCTCACTCTCATAGTTTGTATCACTTTGAATTGTTATAAGACAAGGCTCCTATGTTTCATAAAGCCGTATCAGATGTGAAACAGCATAAAAGTATTTCAGAAGCCAACTCAGAGTTCCTCCTACACAAGCGTTCAGGTCTTAAGCAGTCCAGGCAAACAACACACATTACAATAAAGCTTGTTCTTCATAATTTTAAAAACAATACTAGCTGCCTATTTAATTTTAAAAACAGCAAGAAATATCCACCTCCCTTTTCATTTCTTATAAGGAGTCTTGAAGTTTAAATCTCCTCAGTGTGATAGATATGCTTGCTTTGAGCTGCTTAGCTCTTCAAAGTCCAGGGGCTCTGGGCTGCCAGCCCCGGGCTGCCCTGGCTCCCTAGCGACAGCTCTGTCGGCTGTTAGGGAATTCCCCCCGAGAATCCACTGTAACATTTCGTGAACTCCCATGGGTTAACATTCCCCCCTTTGAGAACCACTGCTCTAAAGACATGGTTGGAAGACAGGACACTGGCCACGGACTCCCATTGACTTCTATGGGCTTTAGATCAGGCCTATGGTTGGGTAAACTTACACCTAAGATATACACATTAGATGTTTATTGCTCTTCAACAAGCACCTCTCCACAACAACTGAAGGATCCTAAAAACCTAAAACGGCGTTCTGCAGATTTCTGAAAAGCTCTAACACTTTTTTGATAATCACTTGCCCTATAAATTTAGTCTATGCTAGCCTCTGCTGTTTTTGATGGGGTTTCTTTATTATTTATGGTAAGAAATAGAACTGCTCAGTTACAGTAAAGTAGCCTGACTCTTGAATCTAATTTCTTTGCAGTATTGACCCTGTCGATCTTGGGTCATTCTGTTTGTTATACTGCAAACAATGTTGACAGATTCTTAGATTAGAGATGACAGCAGCTTTATAAAGCTGTGAATCTGTTTTGCTTGTAAGGTGTCTTTATCGCTGCTAAGACTTCTTTAAGGAAAAAGGATTTTGATCCCAATAAAAAGAAAATATGCTCATTTTAAGATAAATTCTTTACAAAAAACCGAGTAACTCCATGGAGTGAAGTTATTCCAGAGTTACACTTGTGTCTATGGGCAGGTCTACATTACAGCCGGAATCGACGCCATGAGATTGATCTACCAGGGGTTGATTTATCGCATCTAGTCTAGACACGATAAATCAATCGCTGAGCGCTCTCCTGTCAACTCCTGTACTCCGTCGCCGTGAGAGGCATAGGCAGAGTCGACGGGGAGCAGTCGACTCACTGCCGTGAAGACACTGTGGTAAGTTGATCTAGGTATGTCAACTTCAGCTACGCTATTCTAGTAGCTGAAGTTGCGTATCTTATATTGATGGCCTCCGGCCCCAGTGTAGACTTAGAAATAGGATTTGACTCAGATTTTCACTGCTGTAACTAGGATCAGACATGACTGCCTATGTTGTGTATTTTTCATTCCTGAAGATAACTTTAGAGAGCGAGCCAAAATTCAACCGGTGACTGCAATCCCTCATGGAAGAGTCCTTGGATGAAATTCTGGCTCCATTGAAACTACTTCAGTGAAGCCAGGATTTTACCCCTAGAGAATTTAACAGACAGTTATAAACTCTCTGTAGGTTTTTTGATCTATCATTTAGAGTTGAATAGAAAATTCTGCAAAAAAGTTACAGAAAAGTTATTTTTTATTAAATTCAATGGGCATTATGGTAATTTCTACAGAAAGCTATTGGCTTCATCCGTATTCAATTCTATAGAATTTTTCCATTAGTGATTCATATGCTAAATGCTGCCTTCTCTCTACCAGATGCAAGGCCCAAAAGGCAGTGGAACTGGTACAATTGTGCTACAAAAAGTCAAGGGCCAACCCACTCACCAGGGATTCCCAATATACACCTCAGATGATGCTCCATGTGGACTCCATTCACAAATTAAAGTTGGAGTAGCAACAAATACAATTTTGTAAGGCCAGATCAGGACCAGGAGACCTGTGCACATGTCTGATATGGACTTAAGTCCAGTGCATTGTAAGAATGTCCAAAATATCTTCTGATCCTGGTTTCAGTATAGCACCCTGGAGAACAGTTAAATGCTAGTGGCACATGCAAGAAAAGAGAAGCAGCATCCATGCAGAGCTGGTGGCTGGTTTCTGTCAGCAACTACTACAGAGAAAACACAACTTTATCATTAAACTCTTTTATAACAGTAAAGAGAAGACTATAGAAGGCCCAGTCTGTTTGTGACAATGTGTTAATAAATGGAAATTCAGAAGAATGTTAATTTCACTTGGTTCCATCCCTTCCTTTGAAAAACTCAAATTAATAAGTTGGAGTCAAAGCCTGAAAACCAGTACACCTGTGAGTAATTCTTACTCATATGAGTAACCCCTCTGAGGTCAACAGGGCCACTACTCTCAGTAAAGATTACTCACATGAATAAGGATTTTGAAAGAGCTAGCTCTTTATTTGCACCCTACTGGGACTTAATTATCTGTGTGTGTTTTAGCGTCAATTGTTAGTCTTCCTGGGTCTATTTGCTGGTGGTAGGGATCGGATTAAAAGTCGTAGAAAAAGATATATATCCCCCCCCCCACCCCCGATCCCCAAATACCTTTCTGCCTGACCTTTAGTGATGCTTTAATTTATATTTTTTCTTTTAGACTTCTTTATATTCTTGTACTTAATTTTTAATACAGTCCATTTTAAACTTTCCAAGTTTGGTTTTGGTATGTATGTTGACCAGTGCTATGTGGAAATAGTTTAAAATAGATAGATTTAGAGAGAGGAATTG
The DNA here is from genome assembly GCA_007922305.1 of Dermatemys mawii. Lineage (NCBI taxonomy): Eukaryota > Metazoa > Chordata > Testudines > Dermatemydidae > Dermatemys > Dermatemys mawii. The sequence goes on along the minus strand of ML677372.1, from coordinate 11,417,517 downwards.
TTGCTAGTTATAAGTACTTTATGTAGCATTTTGATAGCCATTGCTATGCCTTATATGTTCTAGCATATTGTTTATGAATTGCGTCTCTAAGAAAAGACGGAATTAGAAGTTAGAGTTTTTGTAGCCACTCAGGATATTATGTCAGATTCTCAGCTGGTACAAATCTAGCCCTGTGTGTTCCTTCCCCTCCCGCATGGTTTTGTTTCCTTAGCATGGTAAATTACCTGTACCTTTGCCTTTATTCTGCGCTGCTTGCTTAATATAAGGCACAGGAGCTTCTCAGGCTAATCCGAGGAAAAAAAATAAATAAAAGCAGCTCCTTTCTTTGCTGCATAAGATGCAGTATAATCCCCTTAGGGGATGAAAAATAGCAGCATTTGGAGTCCAGCGCTAATACAAGGGGGTTGGCAAACAACTGTCAGTTTTAAAGTGCGTTCAAAACTCAGATCTCTGACATCAATGGGAAAAAAAAGCTACCTCAACTAAATTAGCTCAAAGCTATTTGCATAATGGGTCCAGAGGCAGCACAATATAAGTAGGGAGGCACTAGCTGTCCAAAGAGAACTTCGCACCCGCTCTATTGGATACTGCAAGAGTCTGTAGTAAAGAAGGAAAACTCTGAAGCTCAGATGTGAAAATACTTCTAAAGAAGGAATGAACTGACGAGCCTCTTGGGAGAAAGGTCAACCAAAACCACAAAATACAATCCAGGTAATTTATCAATTTTTAAGCTGCCTACTTTAACTTTTCTTCTTAAGATTGTAGTGGAGACTGGACAGCATAGCATTCCTCAGCATGCTACTGTTAGAGCCACTATTCAAGTATTTTGTCAGAGGATTATAGATGTCTGCCATTAAGAGAGGTAACACTTGTTTTCTGTTTTGAAACTGATGTATTGTCTTGTAAAACTTAGTAGAGTGTGTATTCCTTTCACTGAACAAGTCTGCGAGGGATATTATTTAGCTAAATAGAATGTATAGTAACACAGGTTTCAGAAACATACTTCACTGCTTGGTAAATAAAGTATCAGAACTTAGAAAAAATGTACTAGGTGCTTTAGGAACTCCAGAAACAGATCAGAACAAAATGTAAATACTATTTTTATGCATGTGGGTTATAAAATGTGATGTTATTCTTTATTATTTGACTTGACCAAAAACGCGGTAGGTGCTTTCCAGACACAGAAGACAGTCCCCAGATAGGGTGACTAGACAGCAATGTGAAAAATCAGGACAGGGGGTGGGGGATAATATGAGCCTATGTAAGAAGACTACCCAAAAATTGGGACCATCCCTATAAAATTAGGACATCTGGTCACCCTAGTTCCTGTCTTAAGAGTGCACAAATATATTATATGCATCTCTCTCACACACACTGTCTGTCTCTCTCTCTCTCACACACACACTATTTTGAATGTGAACCCAAGAGATGCAAATTTTTAACTAACGGCGGAAAACACTGTGCTGCAAACCCTGGGATTATTTTAAAGCAGTCCTTTAGTTTGAGAGGGGGAGTTATTTAATGAAAGCAGTCCTTGGGGCAGGAGTATAAAATATGAAACAATATGCTAACAGTTTCAAAAGGGAAGACTATTCTGGTCAGATCAAAAGATATTAAAGATGCTACATTTATATGACATTTAAAACACAAATAGCTTTTCTGTACAGAAAGTGAACTAGCCCTCAACATTACCTACAAAGACTTCACAAATTCTTTGGAGCACTTCAGGACAAAGTGAAAGAGCTGTCAGAAAATTTAAAAGGGACAGGAAATAATTTCCATGAGAAACTCCAGTCTCTGCGGCAACACAGAGCACTTGAGTGCTTTGTACTTACCTAGGCTTCTTCCTGAGTTACTGGGAACGTTGTAATTGTTGTTGGTTTTGTTCCATTGCCCTCCCCTGTCCTTTACTTTCCCATGAAAGTTGCAGGAACTTCTCTCCCACAATGACATCTATCCGGCTGCTGCTGCTGCTGCTCTCCCTGACTCTCTCCAGTGTCTGTGTCAGTCTGGGGCAGCCTATTCCAGAGGCAAATGAGAATGGAGATAGAAACCATTTGGATGGCATCCTGCAAAGGGCAGAAAACATTCTTCGGTCTCTCCTCAAGAAAGCAGAAGAGGAGGAAGAAACTAATAAAGGTAGACATGACATTGATGCTGTTAGCACATTACATTGTGCTTAGTTTCTGGGGTCAATTTTCTTTTCTGTGAATAATAAATAAAAGGGGGTGAGGTGGTTAGACCACCTGTGACACCAAGAGAAAAATCAGAAAAAGAGGTTTTTTCCCCCCTAGCCTGGAACTGCTGCACCAGATCAGACCAATGCTCCACCTAGTCTGGCATCCTGTAGAAGATGCTTCAGAGGAGGATGATAGGTTATTTCATCATAGTGATTCTGTCTGTAGAGAAGGTTTCTGCAGGGGCAGCTCTAAAGTTAAAACAGGGCAAGCACACTTTCAGCTACTTCCTGCTAGCCTCCTTGTCACCTGGCTGTCAGCTGCCCCTTACCATTCACACTCCCCCTGGACAGCAAGGGGTCAAACTTCCATGGAGTGCCCAGGCTGCCTCTGGAACATCACAAATCCTCTGCTCCCAGCAGCAGAAGCTGGTCCTGATCGGAAGCTTGTGGAAGAAAAGTGCAGGTAGCTGGAGATCCTGCGGCCGGAAGCAAAGGGAGAAGGGAGCTGGCCCTAGAAAGCCCACCCCCACCTTCCTAGAAACTTACTGGTTTTTTTTTTTTGTTTTTTTTTTTTTTTAATGAAAGTGGCAATTCTCAGGTAATCACATGAATCCAGGAGCTAGGGCTTTAAGAAAAAAGTACAAATATTGCAAGGCATGCGATAAAAATCATTAGAACTGGTTGCATCGAGTCTCCAAACTTTTAAGATGTCCTTTACTCCCCTGCCTCTACCTGCCACTCAGCCCTATCACCTCCCCAGACATGCAGCGCCTGCCCTGTACCCATCTCTACTGACACTGTAACTCAGCTCCTCCCCCTGCCCATGTGCATGTATCCTCCAGCCCCTGGCCTGACTCTACCGCTGCCCCCCTTCCCAAATTTCTATGGAGCAATGCTCTAGAATAGCATATTGAGTCCTATCATTGGATTCCCTCCCAATTCTTTTCCAGATGGACTTTTTTCCTTCAAACCATCCTTGCTGAAATGATCATATGCCAGTTTGCACTTGGCTAACCCATCCAGACTAACTCCATTCCAGCCCATAGAGTTGCTCTAGGTTTACAGTGGTGCAACTTGGAGTGGAATATAACCCTCTGCTCCCTCCAGAGCTATAATAAATATACCCCAGGAAGCTCACAGTTCAGCTTCCAGCTGAATGACAATCACAAAAGTTCATTAATGTTGGTCATTTCCTTGGACAGAACCAAGCGCTCCTCAGCCAGACTGGTTTTCCAAAAGACAACACCCTGGGAAGAGATTCCCCAGTGAGTTAGAGAAGAGGCAGCACCCTGGGAAAAGGGAAGACGAGGAAGAAGCGTCTTATGGAGAAACTCAGAAGAGACAACATCCAGGGAAAAGAGAGGAAGACGACGACCTTGACAGTGACAGGGAGCTGCAGAAGAGGCAGCATCCTGGCCGGAGGTCACTGTGGGACCAGTACGTTGATATCCCTAGCACCCAGCTGGCCTATCTGAATGAACTATCCAAAAGGCAACACCCGGGCAAGAGGTATCTGATTTACAAACGTCAGCACCCTGGCAAGAGGGGCGAGGATGACGAGCTGGATCTGGGCGACCAAGAAATGGAGAAACGCCAGCACCCTGGAAGAAGATATGTGGATTCTGAAAGCCCAGATTACGATGCCCCCTGTGACCTCCAGGATTCCTTCAACTGTAGCAAAAGCAGCTTCTTGCTCGAGTTACTAGATAATGTCAACAAGGGCAGAGTAGAAGAGAAGCGGCAGCATCCCGGGAGGAGGTTTGCTTGGGAAGGTGAGGCGGGGGCAGAGGAGTGAGAAAGGGCGATTGCATTGGCCATCATTTACATTTGATTCAGAGTGATCTGCCAGACCACTTAAGTTCTGTTCATCCCCCCTCCGACTCTCCGTTGCTAACCTGCCATAAGACTAACTCCCTTTGGCAAGTAGCGATCGCTCTCTTGGGGGTCATTTTATCATGTCTAGACTAGACACGATAAATTGATCCCTGAGCGCTCTCCCCATCTGCTCTGGAACTCCACCACTGCAAGAGGCAGAAGGGGAGTCGATAGGGGAGCAGCAGCGGTCGACTCGCCACCATGAGGATGCAGAGGTAAATCAACCTAAAATACATTGACTTCAGCTATGCTATTCCCATAGCTGAAGTTGCATATCTTAGGTTGACCCCTCCCCGCCCCCCCGCCAGTGTAGACCTGGGCTTAGAAATAAAGCTAAAGTCCTCAAGGATTAAAGCTCTGATTCAACCAGGTCCTTAGGCATGTGCATGGCCCCACTGAAGTCAATGGCACTACTCACACATTTAAAGTTAAGGATGTGCTTCAGTACTTTGCTGACTCCAGGGCAATGAGCCTAATCCTGCCAAGTGCTGAGTGCCTTCAACTCCCACCATCATGGAAATGGAGGGTGCTTGGTATCTTACAGGATCAGTCTCCAAGATGATCCCTTTGTGTGCCCCCACTAATTGTATCCCCGGAGGACTAGAATGGTCCCATTATATGCATTCAGGATACTAGATGATGAAGCAGAATAATTACATGGCTCTTCTTATGTAAGTGAAAACAGGTGAATTTACAGAGAGAGAGAGAGAGAGAGAGAAAACACACATGAAGTGATTTCAAAATGAAATTTAAAAGTAAAACCTTGTTAACTGATATTAGTGAAACTTCTACGTTCATGCACGTCAACCTATGATGATAAACTAATTCCTGGGCAGAGAGAGACACTGTGCACAAATGTAACAGACTGGATGTTTAGCTTTACACCCTGCCTTCAAACAATTGACTCAAAACCAAACAATATTTCATTTAGAAAACTACAGAATAAGGACATTTAATGTGTCGTAACAATTCAACAAGTTGAGAAGAGCCCTGTGTGTGACTACATAGTAGGGGCCCCTAATCACTACATCTACATTTCAGTAGTTTGATTTGAAATCGATGTGTTCTCTTTATTAGATAGCAACATTTTAAACTGCAACAAGCAGGCATTTTCTCCATAGGATAATTTTTGTTGTTCTAATTAAGTTTTTTCCTCCTCCCCCTAAAAAATGTTTTCACTTTATTTGGCCTACAGATTCTGCAAGGTGTTTATTTGGCATGAACAATTCAATAAATATCAATAGTCAAACCCATCATAACTTTGGGTGTCCTTTATGGTTGTGCAAATGCAATTCAATAACATGAAAAATTTAAACTCAAGAGGATTTGATATTAATATGAAAAGGTATTTTTCTAGGAAACATCTTGCGCCCTGCTGGTTACTACATGTTTGTATATAGAACTATTTTGCTATTGAAGTGGAAGGCTGATTTGTACAAAGACAGTAGAGACCCTTTTGAAACCTTCTACTTGTGTATTACAATAAAGATATGCATCTGGAATAAACCCACAAGCATCCTTGTTACACAGCTGCACAATGAACTTTGGTTATTTGAATCTCAGCCTTGTTCACAAAAAGATGTTTTAGTCTGAGTCAGACTGGTTCTACAGAATACAAGACATTTTATTTCTTGGTGAATGTACAGGTTGAACCTTGAAACTTGGGTCATTCTGTGCATCATGGGTATGTGTCTGTACGCGGATACCCATTCATGCCAGTGACAAGAGACAGAGTAATTCACCAGTTCTTTAATGCTTGGACAACACCTAATGCTCTGTGCTTAGTAACCAGTTACACAGGTGTAACAGATTGGAATCTGACCTGGTTACTGCAACTGCATGAACATATTATGTATTTCTACACACATGCAAACAAATCTCACACTAGATTCTAAGCAGTCATTTGCACATGTAACTACAAATAGTTGTATGTGTGTTTGTGGTGACCTGCAAATTGGCCTGCAATGCACACCATCCTAGGCTTCTATTTTTTTTTAAAAAAAAGTCAGACACTGCAATTCCCCCCTACTTCGCACAGTGTATTAGCAGCAGAGCCAAGAACAGGAACTAGGAGTGCTGACTCCATATTTCCTGGTCTTGCCTCTAGATACACTGATTTTGTTGATCAAGTGATGTTGATGTCACATTTTCTATGTTAAAAGTAGTAGCACTATTGTCAATATAGCTGATGGCTTAAAAAAAAAGAATCTGGTTTTTCAAAGCAGCTTCATCCTACTTGATTAATCTGATCAAAATATTTTAATACTAAACTTCCATACTATAATTAGTGTTCCTTTTATTAGGATTCCTAATATATAGCTTTCCCCCCCCCCCCAAAGAACTTCACTGCTTAGACATGTTGGTGGTGCCATATGGGTTTGTTACCCTGGTGAGAAATAATTAACAATCTTAGCAAGTTTCACTGAAGTTAGAGGTTCCCAAGGCAACCCACATGCAATGTGGTCAATCAAGCAATTTGCATCTTTGGAGATAATTTGTCCTGTTATATGCCTGTGATGACTGGCAGGCGTCAATTACTGGCAGTGGCTTTCTAATTAACAACTGGCAAGTAAATCCTCGAAGCAGATCGCTGGGTACATCTTGTACACTTCAACATCCATTGGCACACTTTCTGCACAAGATGCCTTTTAAAGCAGGTATTTCTCATTTTGTAATGGAAGAAAGGAATTAAAGACATTTCCTTGCGCATTATTCCATGCATCATTTCCTATCAATCAGGCATTTTAAAACAGGGAAAACGCTAACGATATGACATGTGACCACCAAAATGTGTCTTAACAAATTCAAAATGAAGAAATGGGAGTAGAATGGTTTTTCATAATTTCAGGAATGGGCAAACATTCCATAGCAACAAACAAAACACAGAGACCCATAAGATGGGGACCCTTGTGAATCTACTAACAGAACACTTATGGAAGAAAATGCAAGCTGCCAAAGTTTGGGGGGAAAAATAGGCTGATGTAATTCTGCAGCTATGTGGGGCCTTAGGGAAACTCTCTATCTGCTGGTCAAAGCTATTTATATTCAGCTACAAGCTAAGGTGCTAAATGTGAATGAAAATAAGAGGGCACAGTCAGAAAGTCAGACATCATGAAAAATACTTTACCTCTATTACTAACAGCATTGCAGAGCATCAAAAAAGTTTAAAAATCCTATTTACTCATTCTGGATACTTTCTGGTTTTGCACTTTTCTCTGAAGAGAGAATGAAAATCAGCAGTTCAGTTTCACTTTTTTCTACTATTGGCTTTTATATCAGGATTTCAGCACTATCAGGGGGATGTTTTCTTGTTTAAAGAAAACCACTACCTCCACTAGATTTTCTTCTTAAAGGAATTATATCTGTCAGCATTAGATTTTGTAAAAGCTTATTGGGGGTGGGGGGAGGAAGAGGAGGGAATACAAATTTTAGGCCAAATCTGAGCCGTTTTATGTTAAATCAAATTTAGCACATCTTTTTTGCGACTGCAATTTTTTATAATTGGCATGAACTTGATAATGAAATGTTGCTAGCATTGAGTTAAGCCAGACATAATGTAAGTGGAATGAGATATTAGGAAATTTTCCCTCACGCAGTTCTGCCAATACACCTCAATGATTAGCCTCAACTCAAGCAGGCTGGAAACCAACTCCATTTTGCAAACCAATGTTGAGGTTTTTAAAAAAAAAAATCTGTTCCATAGTGGCACAAAACCAAAACCTTTAAAATTTTGTCATGAAAAACAGGGACCAAGACACACCAGAGTAGCGGATAGCTTGTTAGTGCACTTACATATGTCCCTGCTCTGCCATGAAATAACATTTTTCAATAGGAAAAGTTTTGAATTTTTTTTGACCATCTCTTTTCACAACATTCCATCTATTCCAGTGCCGGAAAGGCTCTAGAATAGCTCCTGCAAAAATAGATTCTCAAGCAGAGACCAAACCCAGCAGAACCTGCTGGTAACCTGGGGGTGCTTTAATCTGGTAGTCCAGTCAAAACTGGGTGAGTCACGGGATTCTACTCAGAAAAGTGCACGTCACTGGCAAGACATTGTGTTCATACCAGCGGTTCTCAAACTGTGGGTTGGGACCCTAAAGTGGGTCACGACCCTAAAGTGGGTCACGACCCAATCTTAATGGGGTCACCAGGGCTCGCTGGGGCTCATGGCTAAAGCCCAAGCCCGAGCGCTTCAGCCCCAGGAGCAGGGCTAAGGTTACAGACCCCTGGGCTGGGGCTGAAGCCTTCGGGCCTTCACTCCATTTTTAGTGTTCTAGCTTGATCAGCGCTAGTTGGGGTGTCTCTCTCCTCTCCTTAGGCTGGTATTCACACCTCCAACTGGAAGGAGAGAGAGAAAGAGAGAGAGAGAGAGATCGATCACAGCTGCAGTTCAGGGTGAACTGTAACGGTAGCACAGTCCCATTTTAATGTCTTCCCAATGTCTGATATCAGCTGCGAAGTGCACAGGTTGGATGATGAAAGCTGACATAATATTGGAGAGGAGCCTGAACCAGAGCAGCAGATCTGAAAATCCACAAACTTTGCTGGGAAGGGGGAGTTCTGCCACCAGATCTGAACTCTACACTTTAGTATAATTGCTAAATAGTATTTTTTCAGTTACGTAACAACCTTCATCCTGCACATATACAAGCATCATTGAACCTATTACTGAACTGCAGCCACCTCTGAGGGTGGCAGCTACTCTGACTCTCAGCTCTTAGTAGGGGAGGAATTTGGCCAGGACATTGGGCAGAACCCTGTTCTTATGAGATATCTAATCACCATGCACAGCAGATGGACCTAAGTTTATCAGGTCCCAGCAGAAAAGAGACAGAATGCAGCTTCTCAGCCGTGAAAGGCTGTAAGTCTGACTGCACCCTGGTGGCCTCATTGAGTCTCTGTATTTTAAATATGATCCTGCAGGCACTAGGCTATCCCTCCAGGTGACAGAACTATGGCTTAGAGAAATAAACCCTGATTGCTAGCCTCAGCTTCTCAAGAAGGCAAGAATATATCCTGATATCCACACCAGCTCTTGGTTAGGACCCAGATGTAGTGGTCAAATTGGGTACTGAGCACTTCTCAAAATCTGGCCCTTCTTTAGGTGTCTAATTAAGAGCCCCAGCCCATGTGGGGAGCTGAGCCCTTGACGATCTGACCCCGGGACATTCTTCTGCCAGTATTAACCCAATGTGCCCTGTGACTATGAAGAGACTCATGTTCTCGTGGTGTGTGTGTGTGTCAGGAAATGTTCTCACTTTCTTGAGAAGCTGAGGCTAGAGATGAGGGTTTATTTTTCCAAAGCCATGGTTCTGACTGGATCTCGGAGTCTTTTCAAAGGGAACGAGGTTCACTGAGCCAGGGCCGACATTCGAAACAACAACACGTGTGAAGTAACCGGACAGTTGGAGCTCATTGACTCACCGCTACCCTGCAATCTGGGCCTGAGCACTTTGGAAAAATCTTGCCCACACTGAGTGTATGCACAGGGCAGACGGGGGAGAAAAGCAAAAGGTGACTAAGTCACCCTCATACCTTCCTTAACCCTTGCCTGGCTGAGGGAGAGGAGGTGCAAAGCAGCCTCTAGAACAAATTAGGGCTGCTCTAACCTGCACCAGTTAGAATAATCCCTTAGGGACTGTTCTGCTGGCCAGGAATTAGTGGCGTGTACCACACTCTGGTCCTGTTCCCTTCTCACTCTTTGCTGATCTCCTACTCTGGGGTGAGGGAGATAGGAGGGGCTGACAAAGCCTGCATTGCTGACTTTATTCCAGTCCAGGTTTCCCCCATGCTTGTGGAACCCCCTTTGGGCTGGTTTCAGGTCCCTTTGTATTGCACAAATTTGACCCATACTATTTCTTCTGCTGTTTGCATCCCTCAGTTTATGCTACTACCTCTTCTCTGCATGCCCTCGTGCTCTATGTTAACACTATGCTGCTTATCACATAGCTATTGCCTGCGTTGTCTCATTGTACATCTTATAAAGACTCGACCTGCGACTGTGTTTGATAATGAACTTGCTTCAGTCACTCTCACAGATCTACTCTCTGTTCTCCAGTTGGCTTCTTAATGCCCCAGCTCATAAGTTTGGCACTGTTGGCTCAAGAGCCTTTCATGAAGAGCCTGAAACAGCCTTTCTGCCACAGATGATCTCTATCCAAATCTCTTCCATAAATGCCTCTTCTCACTGGTGTCTTCAATTCTTTCCCCCTCTACTGTCATTTCTTATTTCACTTCAGTGGTATTATTAAACTCTGTAAAGCTGTTCAGAGGCTGCAATGTACATGAAGGGCACTATGCAAAACAAAACTATATTAGATTGTTCTGCTTAAATTAAAGCAAGAGATAATGGAGAAATGCACTCAGGAGGGTCTTTACCTGGACTAGAAAAAGGAACTTGGCAAATCGTGCAAAGCCACTGGGAAGAACAAAGCTAATTAGCTGATGTAAGCAACTCCCATGGAAGGTGGCACCATGGGTGGCAAGGGGATTGAACCCTGCTAGTTATTTGGGGTCATGCTCTATACGCACTCCATGAATTAGGATAAAGATGGGCAAACGTTTTGGCCCGGGCCACATCTGGGTATAGAAATTGTATAGCAGGCCATGAATGTGCATGAAATTGGGGGTTGGGGTGTGGGAGAGGGTGAGAGCTTCAGCTGGGGGTGCAGGAAGCTGTTCTGGGCTGGGACCAAGGGGTTCACAGGATAGAAGTGGGGAGATCAGAGCTGAGGTGGGGTTGGAGCACAGAAGGAGATCAGGGGTGCAGGCTCTGGGCAGCGCTTACCTCAATCAGCTCCCGGAACCAGCAGCACGTCCCCGCTGTGGCTCCTATGTGTAGATGCGGTCAGGCGGTTCTGCGCACTACCCTATCCGCAGGCGCTGCCCCTGAAACTCCCATTGGCCATTGTTGCCAGCCAATGGGAGCTGCAGGGGCAGTTTGTGGAGCCCCCTGGCTACCCCTATGCATAGTAGGCAGAGGGAGGACATGCCGCTGCTTCCAGGAGCTGCGTGGAGTGGGGGCAAGCACCCAATCCTGCTCCCTGGCTAGAGCTCGAGGACCAGGTTAAAACTCTGAAGGGCCAGATGCTGTCCCCGGCCCGTGGTTTGCCCACCCCTACACTAGGATCTGCAGACTCCAGCCCTGGGTCAGACTCTAAACCTCCCCTCTCTGAGGGATTCAGAGCCCAGGCTACAGCCCGAGCCCTAATGTTTACACTATTATTTTAGCCCCATAATCCCAGCCCCACAAGCCAGCAACAACTGACCTGGGCTTTGAAACAGAGTCATCGGTTTTTCTTTCTTGTTAGTCTTTAAGGTGCCACAGAACTCTTAGTCTGGATCTGCAGATCCAGACTAACACGGCTACCTCTCCGATTCTTGGGTTTTTCTTTATAGCATAGATATACCCCATGAAACTACTCACAGGTGTTGAGGTACTAATTTGGGTAAGTGTTCACAGGATCAGGGCTTGAAGGTGCTTACAACTGAAACCTGTGCCTCGGTTTTTTATTTGCATACAAACCAGTGGCACTTTAGGAATAAAAGTTATTGTAATGCTCACACCAATGTTCAAAGACAGTGGGAATTTTTCCATGGCCTTCACTGAGAATCGGATTAGGTCCATGATCAGAATGTGTGCACTAACTCTTGGCTGGAACCACAATAATACAAAGTCATATGTCCAGCTGTAACAGGAACATTCACAATTCAGAGTTGCAGAGCTAAGCAACTCCACTAAAGTTTCACATTCCAGAATCACCAGCTATTGAAGCAAAAAAGAGTTTGATTCCCTACAGAGATTTCCCCAACACCTCCCCCTGAATTTCCAAACACCCCCCACCCAGTTTTGTGAACTACTGTAGTTACATGCCAATTTTGGAAATGTGAATTGAAATTGAAACATTAATACACACTTTAAAAGCATATACAGTGTAGGATAAAATATGTGTATATGAAAAAGTATAATAGATTTGAAAAGTATGAACATAGACTAGCTTCCTTATACATTGTAAGCAAAGTCAAAATGAGTGCTCCCTGACAGCTAGTGTTGAACTGGGGGCTGGAGGGGAAAGGCTTCAGGACCAGATTGTATTTACATTCACACTTAATCTACCTAGGTATCCAGAAAACAGAGCTATGTTGCAAGTGATAGATTTTGGTGGGGGCTCAGTTGCAAATCACTTGAATGGGAGGAGGGGGGAATGAAATGATGTTGTTGTTCTTATTGTATGAGTAAAGGGCAGTACAACTGTACTTAACCTGTGCTAATTGAGGGCATCTAGAGAGACAGTGGGGACAGGTGTTCTGCTCTGATGGTCTGTCTGAGTCACAAGTACTATCTGACCTGCCCTTCTCCACTGTTTAAAGACAGAACTGATTAAGATTCATAGAGAGTCTTTTGGTTTGTTAAGTGACCACTACAGCTGAAATCACTGATAACTAAGTCACATAAGGACCAGGCTTCACATAAATACATAGTGTAGGCCAGTACTTAGTCCTCCTGTGGAGACACTTTTCCTATCCCACTGAGAGCTCAGTTGAAATCACTGAAAGCTGGGTGGAACCTCAAGGGACCAACTCGCAGAGATCACATTGGCAAGTGGCAGCAGAAGGTGACAGGCGGCACAGGGCCATTGTCAACAGAGCAAGGGAGTGAATGGTGGCGCAACAGCGGCCAGGGCGAACAGTGAGCAGCTAGAAGAACAAGCAAGGTGCCTTCTTGCCCCCCACCTGGGAGGTGAACTCACAAGAAAGCACCTCTGAACTCTGAGGAAAACATTGGTGAGTGGGGTGAGGTGGAGGGAAAAGTGAGGGGCTGCAGGGCATGTTAACTAAACATTTGTTTTTGGTCTATATTTTAGTGGCTTTGCTCCAGAATGCTACTGTAGATTTGTGACTGGGAATGGAAACTTATCTAAGCGTTTAGTATCGAAGGGGTAGCCGTGTTAGTCTGAATCTGCAAAAGCGACAGTCTTGTAGCACCTTATAGACTAACAGATCTTAAGGATCCATAAGCTTTTGTGGGCTAAGACCCACTCTATAAGGTGCTACAAGACTCTTTTTTCGCTTATATAAACGTTTTTCCTAATAGGCCAAGATTTTTAAAATGCATTATTTGCCAAGGTTGTTATCTCACATCATTGCTATCTTGAGAGGTCATTATGTTGAGGAATTTTTGTACTAAACATTATTATAATTATTTTTTACATAAGAATGATCATACTGGGTCAGACCAATGTCCATGTAGCCTGGTATCCTGTCTTCTGACAGTGGTCAAGGCTAGGTGCCCCAGGGGGAATGAATAGAACAGGGAATCATCAAGTGATCCATCCCCTGTTGCCCATTCCCAGCTTCTGACAAACAGGCTAGGGACGCTCAGAGCATGGTGTTGCATCCCTCCCCATCCTGGCTAATAGACCTATCCTCCAGGAATTTATCTAGTTCTTTTTTAAATCCTGTCATAGTTTTGGTCTTCACAGCATCCCCTGGCAAAGATTTCCATGGGCTGACTTTATGTGGTGTGAAGAATTACTTCCCTTTGTTTGTCTGCAAAGGGTCTGCCCCAGGGAGTGGGGGCTTGATGGTGACTGGCAGTAGCCCAAACTGAGGCAAGGTGGTGATAGAGAGTTAGGGTTCCCCAGGGATGGGAGACTCAGAAGCAGAGACTAGGGGTATTGCCAGCGGGCAGTACCCCAGATACAAGGGCACTGGGGTCTGGGAAAGGCACGGGGCCAGCAGACAGTGAGACACTGGCCTGCAGAGGGCGCTCTGAGCTGGAAAGAGCTAATTCCCAGACAACCAGCAGGAGGCACTGCAGGGGTGAGTCGTTGTGCCACTACACCCCCCCCCCCATGAAAATTCGAACATCCCCCCTAATTTCAATTCCTGGGGAAAACACTGATTCCCTAGCAGCATCCCTTACAAACTTCACCAACATCAGTTTGGTTTTTGGCTGGTGGGGGAGATGGGGACAAGCTGCTTAATTAATACCTATCAACACGTTTTAAACCTCTCATCACTAAAGTCATGCCCCTCCACCTCCTGAACATGATGCTGTGACAAACGCTCAGCCTCTATTTTAAATCATTATAATTAGCCTGGGCTGAGTGTTTCATAGGGACATGCGGTCCCAACAAAACCCTTTATTATTATTTTTCAAATGGCGCTCAAACTCCATGAGCAGATGAAACATCAACAAAGCTAGAAGTCATTGCTCACCCAGTGACTCACTCAGCTAACATTACATTGCCAACTGCACTTCTGAAGTAATAGTTAGACCAGCGGTCTCCAACCTTTTGAAGCACAAGAACATTTTTGAATTTAAGTGTAACCCAGGATCTACCTCAAAGAAAATGTAGAAACAGGAATCACACAAACCCAAATGTCCCCTGTTCTGAGGCCCCACCCCCACCCTCCATCGCTCGCTCTCCTCCACCCTCACTCACGTTCATCGGGCTGGGACAGAAGGTTGGGGTGCAGGGGCGGGTGGCATGCAGGCTCTGAGCTGTAGGGTTCGGAGTGTGGAAGGGGCTCTGGGCTGAGCCTGGGGCAGAGAGTTGGGGTGCAGGGGAGTGTTCAGGATGCAGGCTCTGGGAGGGGTTTGGGTGCAGGAGGGGGCTTAGGCAGGAGGTTGGGGTGCAGGAGGGTGCATGGACTCTGGAGGGGGGTGGAGTGCGGGAAGTGGTGTGGGGTGTGAGAGGGGGCTTAGGGCTGGGACAGGAGGTTGGGGTGCAGGAGGGTGTGTGGGGTGCAGGCTCTGGGAGAGAGTTGGGGTGCAGGGGGCCCAGGGCTGGGGTGTGGGCTCCAGCTGGGCACTACTTATTGAGGTGGCTCCCAGGCAGTGGCAGACTCCCTGCCTGCCCTGACCCTACGCCGCTCCCGGAAGCAGCTGGCATATCTGGCAGTGGTTCCTGCGGGGTGCGGGGGGAGAGACAGGAAGGTGCCTCTGTGCACTGGCCCCGTCCACAGGCACCATCCCCACAGCTCCCATTGGCCGTGGTTCCCCCTTCCTGGGGAATGGGAGCTGCGGGGATGGTGCCTGCACGTTAGGGCAGCGAGTGGAGACCCCCTGCCCTTCCCCCCACAGGAGTCGCTGCTGTACATGCCAGCCATGTCCAGTAGCGGCACGGGGCCAGGGCAGGCAGGGAGTCTGCCTTAGCCCCATTGCACTGCCAGACTGTTGGTCCATCTCCCGGTTTGGCTCAGGAGGGTTGGCGACCAAGACAGAGATCAACTGTTAGAAGCTCCATAGTAGATCATGATTGACTGATCAACCGGTTGGTGGCCGCTGAATTAGATCATCCTAATGAAGAACTCACGGCTCCACAGCAGTCAGATGGAGGCACCACACACCAGAAGAGCTGAGGCTGGGTCAAGTTCTGTGATAACCAGTGACAGTGCACAGAGAGGATGTAAAGAGAAAGTTAGATTGTTTTTAAGGAATAGAAATGTGGCAGGCTAAAGATGGATGGAGTTTACTCTGCATGGGACAATGTCAGCAGTGAGCTATGAGGGAGGATTGGAGACTGAACGCTCCATCAAGCCCTCAAATGGAATACCAGGAACCCCTATGAAAAGAGTTAGAAGGGGAAGGTCTCTGAGGAAGTGGAGGTACTGCACTGTACTCAGGGCTGCCCTGTAATTCAGATAGGAGGATTATTTCTGGATTACATAAAGCCATTCAGGTCTGTTTCTCTTGATAAAACCGTTGCTGTCTGAAGCTCAAGAAGAAAGCTAGGAAGAAGAAACTTGCTGATGGAATGCCCAATTGTGGCAGAGCAGATGGCCCACTCTGGTAGCTTACCTGGAACATAAAAGGTCAGAAAAGGTAGAGAGAGAAATATCTTAGAGGATAGATTCTGTCTCCCTGCATCGATTAGACACAGCCCCTGGACACGTCAGACATTAAACGGTTTGAATGATCTTAATCAGAAGGCCAAGAGCATATTTCAGCCACTGAGACCTGGACTGGCACTGTGCAGTCCAGCTCAAGTAAGGCATCCCCATCCTGGGACAGCAGAGGATGTGTAACAAACTATGACTCACAGTAGAGTTGCTCCCGATTTATGCTAGTGTGAGATCAGAATTAGGCCCTACAACCCAAAGCATGATTCACGGGAAATGGAGGAGTTTCTCCTGGTTTTGCATCAGAAGTATGGGAAACTCCTAAACACTACACTAGCCCCATGTTCATCCAGAACTGGGCCCAGGCTTGTGATCCATAGCAGATCTCTTGACAAAACTGAGGTTGTGATGAAACCCCAAACCAAGCAAACCCAATGGCTTTGGAGTTTTGCTGGACCTCTGAAAAAACCAAGGGCCTAACCCCCACCCCTTCTCCAGCTGACATAAATCAGTGTATTGAATCAAATGGAGAAATGTTGATTAACACCAGCTGAGGTTCTGGTCCCACATTAACAGCTCTGTATAACAGTGTTTATTTCTTCTTCAGGTGTGTGTCTCGGTGGGATGGGGAGGGGAGATTCACATTTGTGAGCAACATTAACATTGAAGGAGGCAGCAAACACCCAGAAGGTGAATCACATTCCTGCTAACTAACAACAGACAAGACTCGCACTTGAGCTAAATAGGACCTCCCTTGAATGCTGATTCAGCAGCCCTATTATCTATTGCTGAACTGGGGCCTTAACTGCTAGTTAGGTCCTCCAACCTCTTTGCAGGCCCAACCTCTAGAGGGTAACATCCTTCTCCCGCTAATATACACAAAGCCAAAGTGTCATAGAAGGTCAAAACCAAAGTGTGAAGTTTCCTGTGAGCACTGGAGCAATGAAGGCTCACAGGGAAGAGTAGAGATTTGATCCTAATATGGTGAAGCGATGTCCTGATTTTATAAGAACAGTTCTAATATTCAGAGCTTTGTCTTATAACAAGCACCTACTACCCTCCACCTCCTTTCCAGATTTTTCATGCTTGTTATCTGGTCACCTTAGGTCCTAACAAATGAAAAGTCCTACATTCAGTGGGAGCACTGCTACAAAATGGAACGGACATAAGTCAGCATCCACACCTATCACATCAAAAGGAGTTAGTTTATTCTCATCTGTCTAATGCTGTCCTAACTGTGTGTGTTCAGCTAGCCCAGCACTTGGGGGCTCCAGGGCCAATGTGGGAATAGGACTGGAGTTGAGATGGAGGCAACTTGATTTTAAGACATTGTCCACAACATAGAACACACCAAGTAACCATTTGACTAACTTATGAAGCTGATGCTGACATGCGAGATTATTGCCGAAGCTACTATAAGAAGGGAAGATGACAAAAGAGAAAGATCAAAGAGAAATGAAAGTTATAATCATACTTTTATGAAAGCTCTCAAAGTGGCGCAGTCAAGGAAAAATGTAAGCACATCACTTGAACAAGATCTTTGAATGAGGGGATTGTGTTGAAAGTGACAGCAATAACAGTCTGAGATAAATTTAAATTGATCACTGTCGAGCAGGCAGCTCCTTTTGTCTAGCAGTAAGTTGATAATCAAGGTGCAATCTGCATATTGTTTTTAGATATGTTGCTTTCAAGATTGGAGCTGGTTGCTGCAGTAATCGGAATGGAAATGACAAGTAGGGCTAATGGAGACAGAACCGAACCAAAAATCTAAGTCCCAAGACTCCCAAATATAGGTTTGTTTGATAGTTGAACAGAGTTCCTGAGCTGGAACTGAATTTTGTGCTCTCTAATTATTACTCTCAATAATGATAAATATAGTCAAATGATAATATTTTTGGATTCTGAATCTCCCTCTGCTCCCCTCCTTCACATACATCTCAGCCTCTTTTAAAGTACCAACATCCCACTACAACATTGGTGGGGGTGAGAGGAGCCAGGCTACATCTACACTGCAACAACACACCTGTGGCAGGCCCAGGTCAGCTTGGGCTCACAGGGTTCAGACTGTGGGGCTATAAAAATTGCAGTGTCGATATTTGGGCTCCCAGACTCCAGGCTTTAGCCTGAGCCCAAACATCTTCACTGTAATGTTATAGTCCTGAAGCCTGATCTCTGTGAGCCAGTCAGAGGACATAGGCCAGTGGCGGGTGTTTTACGGCAGCATAGATATCCCCTTCCCCCACCCCTCCGATTCTCCTAGCAGCACAAGAAGGGTCAGCTCACATAAAGATGCAGGTCAGGTAAGTTACCTTGTCCCACATGCCTGGAATGTTAGACAACACTGAAGCAGTTAATGGGCAAATCATTCGAAGGATGTTTGACAAGTTTTTAGTTGCAACTACTACAAACCATCATGCTGTCACTTTTGACAGATGACTCTTCGACAGCAGAAGAATTATGGAATCCTTCCCACGCTGAGCATTCAAACAATTTTGTTTTGTATCAAAATTGTTCACAGTAAACAGCTCCAGTTTATTGAGCATGTGTTAAAAGGAACTTGCAAGCTAGACAGATCATCATCAAGGAGCATCTTCACTTTAAATCTTAAGTCTCTTTTAATGGGATTAGAGTCTGTGAAATTTAGCATCCTAAATGTCACAGAGAATATTAAAACAAGGCTGTGGTGGGGATCATGCCTTGTCGGCCCTCTTTGGGTTTGGGGCCGAGAGGTAACCCCGCATATTCTACACCTCTCTAACCAAGTTCTCCCAAGAATGTGGCCCAATGGTCAGAGCCCCTCCCGGATCTCACTCTCTGGGCGGGAGAGTAGGGCTAGCGGCTGGAGTCCTCAGGCTAGCATTCTCTGTCAGGGTGGCCTAAGGGCCAGAGTCAGTCTCCCTCCCCTAAAGGGAGAGGGTGACCGAACAGTTCTAGCCTCTCTCTACAGCGTCTCTATGGCAGCATGGCCCAGTGGCCAGAGTCCATCCCACCCTCCTCCCCTAATGGGAGAGGGCGGCCAAACAGTTCCAATGTTTCTATATGTCTAGTGTGTTTGTGTCACAATTACCAGTCCAACTGCACCTCTGATCCCTCAGTCTCAATCATCTCTAGCAGTCTCCTGTCTTTTGGTGGAATCACATGATTCTCCATCTCTCTGATTGTGCCCTGGCCTGAGGTCTCCTGTGTATCAAGCAGGATTACAAATTTTTGTGCAAACTCTGCTATTCTGTTCCCTCTGAAAGTAATAACAGTGATGATAACTGACCAAACAGCCTCCTGGAAGCCCAGTATTAGTTATTTAGAACAAAAGTATTCAAAAGAAAACAGATCAAACAATAAAGCAGCCTACTGGCACACTGAATTGCCAGGTATCTACCCATCTTCCACACGGGGATACTGCAATGACTAATTCCCTTTCAGAAAGTTACTCTGTGTCAGTTTGTCTCCCTGTCAGGACTGACTAAGGGCTTGGTTACACTGGCACTTTATAGCACTATAAAGCCCCCACGAGCGCTATAACCTCCTCCCCGTCCACACTGGCAAGGCACGTAGAGCGCTATAAACGCGGAGTTATAGCGCTCCTGGTAATCCACTTCTGCATGGGGAATAAGGGCTGTAGCACTACAGCAAGAATGTGGACACTCACTGCGCTACAAGTGATCTCTGGAGATGCCTAGAGCCATTTAAGGCAATTGACATCTCTTCCCTTTGTTTTGAACTCGGCTGGAGGAATGCGGAAATACCTCTTTAGAGTTTCTCTCTTAACTCGGCAGATAAGCAATGCAAATGTTAAAGGAGGGAGCCTGTGTGAAAACAAAGCCTTCTGTGAACAGAGGCTCGCTGACAGGCTTTCAGAAGAAGGGAAAAATCACTGGCTCTCTCCCTCCGCATACACACAACACGTCCCCCTCACCCCCGTCGTTTAAAAAGCATGTTGCACCCAGCTTCATGCTGGGATACCTGCCCTAATGCGCTGCTCTTAATGCCGCATTAAGTGCCCCAAATGTGGCCATGCTATACTGCTTGCGCGTCTGAATGTGGACATACAATAGCGCTATACATATTACTGTATAAGGGGACCGCTATAACCAATAGCGCTATAATCTTGCAAGTGTAACCATACCCGACACCACTTTTGACAGTGCCTGACAACTCACCCCCATTACAGGAACTTAGACAGTTTATAGTCCCAATTGCCAGATTCTCAGCCTGGCAAAACAAGCTTGCATCATCCTTGGAGACAGGATGCAAGATCCTGGAGGCTGATACTTAAAAGACAATGGGTAAAACTATGGGTGTGAGTGTTCTTATCTGGAAAGCCAGTGTTTCACTTTCCTGCACACACCCCACTGAACTTGAGCATTATAAGTATACAACAGATATTTCACTGCTCCCAGTCTAAATTAGATTATTCAGTCAGACAGAAAATTCTAATAGCCCAGTATACAGTAACTTTCCTTCACTGATCTGATCATAGACAGTGTTCGTTAAAGACCTTAGGATACAAATTATGGAGTCTTTTCCTAAGAACTGGATACATTTCACCCACAATCTGCAATCAGGATTTTCCACAACTACCTTTATAGCAGAGGGGAGCATTGTCTAGAAAGTTGGAGGGGGAGTTAGAACTCCTGGGTTCTATTCCTAGCTGCGCCAACTACTGGCATGTTTTTGGCAAAAGTTGCTTAACTACATTCCTGTGTTAATGTCTCCATTTGACGTCTGAGTTAATACTTTACCAGGCCTCCCCTCCCTTGGGGTGCTATGCTGATTAATGTTTGCCAAGTGCTCTGAGAACCTTGGGTGGAAACTTTAAAGCAGGAAATATTTTATATTATCTATTCATGTGGCAAAGTAGATGGAGCTAGATAGGGATCTAGAAGAGCAGCGAAGGTGACTGTGGAATACCTGCATTCCAGGAGGAGGAGGAGGACATGCCACAAAACAGGCTTTTCCACATCTGTAAGCTTTTTAAAAGTGTTTTGCTGTTGACCACAGAATATGACATTTCCAGGTGCTGCGTGCGTAATTTCACACAATTTTCTTTTAATAATGTATACATTTACTGGTCTTGGGAAGAAAAAAAGGGGCTTGCAGTCCTGGTTGACTGTGCTTAGAACAGGAAGAAGCTGGTCACAATGCACTTTACTTGTGACAAGCTGCAGCACCGTCAGCCATGGGCAGTGGATATCATAGGCTGGGGGAGGCTATACCTTCCCAAACAGCCAGTTGTGACCCCGTCCATGCTCTTCTCCCATACTCCCCCCGCGCTCGGCACAGCTCCACTGTCTGTGTGGGGTCACTCCAGCTTGAGCCATGCCACCCACCCTCCCGTCACTCCAGGGATTGGAGGAAATGGGGAGGGGGGTGGAGGCTGCAGCCACATTGCCCACCCATCACTCTGGGGATTGGGGGCAGGGGAGAGGCTGTGGAAACTGCAATCAATGGGAGCTGCGTGGGCAGTGCCTACAGGCGCGGGGGCAGTGCGCAGAACCTCCCTGGCCACCCACACATCTGGGAGCTGCAGGGACTTGGTGGCCACTTCCTGGAAGCTGCGCTAAGTGCCTACAAGATCCAGAACCCCCTCTCACACCCCAACCCCCTCATCCCCAACCCCACCCCAGAGCCTGCACCCACTGCTGGAGTCCTCACACCCCCCTGCAGCCCAACCCTCTGCCCCAGCCCCGTGAAACTGAGTGAGGTTGGGGAGAGTGAGTGACAGAGGGACAGGAATGGAGCGAGTGGGGGCAGGGCCTTGGAGAAGGGGTGGGACCAGGTGGGGTCTTCCAGAAAGGGCGGGGTAAGGGTGTTCGGTTTTAGGCCTCTAGAAATGTGGCATCCCTATGCACCACCAGCCCTCATATAACTCTGGGGCTGGGGGAGTTGTGGGCACTCTGGCAGTAGCCTGGGGTGGGTGCTGGTGGCTGTGATGAAAGGGAAAGGGCTCTGGGCTCCAGCAGGGTTGGGCATCAGGTTGAAGGGGCAATGGGAGAGCAGATGGCATGGCCGCAGAGCTCCCTCAGACCTGGAAAGGGAGATGGCACAGCCTGCTGTAGTAGCCTCTGTTATTCCGTACCTCTGGGCCCTCATTCAGTACCTCTGTTTGTGTACCTCAGTCTTGCTATTAAAGTTTTGCTTCCCCCCACTACTTGCTGTTAAAGTCCTGGGCTCACATAGTCCTGATAACATGTGTTAGCCCTGACCAGCAGGCTCCACTGCAATTCCAGAACGAAATTCTAATTCACAGTATTCCCCGCTGCTCTGATCCTCATCTGCAGCTCTCCCTGCCATTCCAGTCAGGATCATTTTAAAAGGATCCAGTCTGAAGGACTTGAAATCTGTGAAGCTTTCATATTAATCTTACTTGTGACCAGTGCTCAGATGCATGCATTACTCTTACCGAAATACCTCAGGGTCTTTTAGCTACTGAGCTTTTTTGAGATCTGAAGTACTAGCTGCTGAAAACTGGATTATTGTTCATTTGTTGGTTTTGGTCTTCTGCCCAATGTATAACATTACTGATTTACATTCAGCCTTAAAATAGCTCCATTGATTTCAGTGGCATTATACCAAGGGTGAATTTGGTCCAAAATGTCTTCAGGGACAACATTTCCTGTCTATATCTGCTTGTTATTGGAATGTGTGTAAAGTGGTATAATTTAGACCAGCCTAAGGCTTGAATAGAGACTGGGAGTGGCTGGGTCATTATGCAAACTGAATCCATTTCCCCATGGTAAGTATCTTCATACCTTCTTGTGAACTCTCTCATATGGGCCGTCTTGATTATCACTGCAGAAGTTTTTTTTCGCCTTCTGATAATAGCTCATGTTAATTAAATAGCCTCTTAGAGTTGGTATGGCAATGTCTACCTTTTCATGTTCTCTGTATGTGTGTGTATATATATGTATCTTCCTACTATGTTCCATTCTATGCATCCGATGAAGTGGGCTGTAGCGTACGAAAGCTTATGTTAGTTAAATGTGTTAGTCTCTAAGGTGCCACAAGTACTCCTGTTCTTTTTGTGGATACAGACTAATATGGCTGCTACTCTAAAACCTGTCAATTTTTAACCAGGGGTTTTTGAAGACATAGCTATGTAGGTGAGATGTATTTAATACACACACCTACTATTGACAAACTGATGGCAGCAAAATTTACACTCTTGGGTCTACCAAAACCCCTGAGAGTTAGGGAGGCTGAACAAGTACAAGGCAGCCAAATTCCATTCTCATTTACCGCAGTCTAAAACCAAACTATCTCCACTGATTGCAACAGAGTTACTCAAGTGTAAATAGAGCCAGAATTTACACTTGGGTATGGAGGTGGGGTTTAACACACCACTTTACAGATCACAACTGAATGTGGCCTACCAGTTTTATACTAGCTGTTATATATACACAATTCTCAGTACAATATATCTTTGTAGTTACAGGACCAGTATCAACAATCATGTAAAGCAGGGGCTCTCAACCTTTCCAGGCTACTGTACCACTTTCAGGAGTTTGATTTGTCCTGCATAGCCCCAAGTTTCATCTCACTTAAGAACTACTTGCTTACACTATCAGACAAATATACAAGTGTCACAGCATGCTATTACTGAACAATTGCTTACTCATTTTTACCATATAAGGTAAATCAATTGGAATATAAATATTATACTTTCATTTCAATATATCATTTATAGAACAGTATGAACAAGTCATTGTCTGCATGAAATCTTAGTTTCTACCGACCCTGCTAGTGCTTTTTTATATAGCCTGTCGTAAAGCTAGGCAAATATGTAGATGAGTTGATGTACATCCTGGAAGACCCCTGCATATCCCCAGAGGTACGTATACCCCTTATTGAGAACCACTGATGTAAAGGGGGCTGGGTACTTTATGAAAAACTCCAAAATCAGGACAGAAGTTCAACAACATGCACACCAAGAGACTTTCATTTTAAAACTACTAGGAAAAGAAACATTTCTGTCTCGAATGACTGATACATTGTGGCTTTTTATCTCTAATTCAAACAGATTTATTAAGAGATTCTCTTATAATCTCAGTTATACTGGTGGAAAACATAAAAAACTGAAGCTTTTCACAGTGAGCCATACATAGTAAAGACCAGTTCTTTGAAAATCTTTGATTTCAGACTGGGAGACATGGCATGCTCCTTTCCAGAGGATGGGTTTGGTTTGAATGTTTGCAGTGAACTGGGATGCCTGCAGAAGCGGGGAACTGATTATCTCTAGCCAAATCCTGTGTAATGCAGCTAGCTGTCATGCACAGCTACCTCTGGGTATGTACTGCAGTCCTGGTCAGCAACACTCCAACTATTCCACCTCTGGGTCTGCACACTGCTTTGTCAATGCATTTAGTTCCTGACTTGTACTGTGCCCATCATAAGCCTGTGTAATTAGTTGCCCCACCCCCATTTATAACAGATATTAGACAACCTCATGAATAATCTATTTTTTTAATCTCTAACCATCCTGGCTACTTTTTAAAACAAGACTTTTAAAGTATTTAACATTGCTGGCAGTTGATTTATCTGTTGGTAAAGTACTGGAGAAGGATAGAGTTAAAGCAAACCATTTGCTGCTCTAACTGACTTTCACATCCTCTAGAAAATCGAACAGTAGAAGAACTAGACTGTAAGAAAGATTTTGAGCCTGATGATCTAACTAGACAAGCCAAGTTATTCCATGTGCTCTATAAATGTGAGAAATAATGAAAGTTAACATTAACAGTTAAGAAGAACATGCCATGAAATGTTCTCTAGGTAGTTGTACACCAGGCAGTAGGCTATTTTAGATGTGCCTATTCCGCCATCTGGTGGCAATCACAAATCATATCACTATAGGCAGCCTCTGTATTTTCATCACCTATTCCC
This sequence comes from Dermatemys mawii, assembly GCA_007922305.1. Taxonomy (NCBI): domain Eukaryota; kingdom Metazoa; phylum Chordata; order Testudines; family Dermatemydidae; genus Dermatemys; species Dermatemys mawii. Next base: position 11,392,739 of record ML677372.1, on the reverse strand, counting down.
ATGCATATGCCCATGTTAATTTAAAATTCTACTTCTGATAGGTTACTTTGACTTTTAATTCCATTGAAAACATCCCCAGTTCTGCCTTCCAATATTTTCTCTCTTCTCCCTTCTCTCCCACATTCCCAAGTTCTTTCACTCTTCTCTACTTTGCTCTTCACATCCAAACTTCATTCAAAGATGGTTCAGATCATAGGTCTTGATCTATCCTAGAGCTCTTTAAGCCCTTTCAGAAATTCTAGCCTCCCTTGGTCAGTTATTTTGAGCCACCTCTTTGTATGAGAGAGAAGTCTTTCATGGTCTCAGACAGACCCATAACACAGGCCTGGCCAAGCAAAACAGTGGGGTAACAGGGTTATAACTGAGAATCAGCACTTTGATTCTACCTGAGAGTTTCCAGTGCACCCGTCCACCAGCACAAAGCTGCCTGTCCTGAAGCTAGCTAATCCAGACAAAGGAGGATCCCCCCAGAAAAGGGGGAAACTTGGATGGCATAGAGCAGGGGTTCTTAAACTTAGGGTCGGGACCCCGCAGGGGCCTATTACATGGGGGGTAACGAGCTGTCAGCTCCCACCCCAAACCCCACTTTGCCTCCAGCATTTATAATGGTGTTAAATATATTAAAAGTGTTTTTAATTTATACAGGGGAGTCATATTCAGAGGCTTATGTGAAAGGGGTCACCAGTAAAAACAAGTTTGAGAACTACTGGCATAGAGCCACCATTCCTCCCTGCATCCTGGTGATCTCAAGCTGCCACTACTACTTAGATCAGCCTCTGCTTGTTTTAATTTATACCTGGGGACTAGTCCAGTGTAGAGTAGCCCAGAATCAGAAGAACATAAAGAGGACTTAAAAATAATCTTTTCACCCCCTCTTTGCCTCCAAGTTGTATGAAGCACTCCCGAGTCAAGCTTCAGGATACAGTCCCTAATATCTGGAACCTCTACGTTCATACCATAGAATAAATACAGCAGACAAATAAATTCATGGACACCTAGGACTTCAAGATTGTTGTCATGCTCTGCTCCATCCCTTCTATGTTATAGAGACAGAATTCAGATCCTCCTGGGCCAGAAATACAGGCCCTATACTATTTATGTTAAAGCTACTGCTATATACCTTTAGATTAGCTGTTAGCAATATAGGGCCTATAACACACAGTTGAGCAGTTCTTCTGCCATCCAGTAGAGGGCGGCCACACACATACATGACACAGAATTCCAATATCTATAAAACGACAAGTTGAGCCTCAATATAGCCATAAAAGACTTAAGCCATCAAGGAATTTTTTTTTCCATACACCATGAATGGTGACAGGGGACAGGAGATGAAAAGTCTAAAATGATGCAACTGGCATCTGTGGGAATTCAAATTCACTTCAGCATACCTGAGCATCATCCCAGATTCAGCTAGCCAGAGTGGAGCCAAAATGGACAGTGAGTCAGATTCCCAGCTGGTATAAATCAATGCAGACCACAGTAGACTTATGCTGATTTGTGCCAGCTGAGAATCTGGCCCATGATCTCTTGCTATTTAGTGTTCTGCAAGCAATATTCCCCCATGAAAGGCTACCAGCAAAGTACAGGATAAGAGACAACTTTGAAGTCATTATGAGCACCATCCAGTGTGGGTATATTAGCTTCTTGACATTTGTATTAAGGATGCCCCTGCCCACAAAGAACTTAACAATGGCAAATCCAGTCTGAGAACTGAGTTATGAGAACTAAACAGCTAATTCCAAAATTGGATCCAAATTCTTGTATCTTGAGCCCCTCTCTGTTCACATTCTTGTTAATATATCATGGTGACTTTAGTGAGAGTGATGCTAACTTAAGTGAGGTCTGTGCCCTATAGCCATTACTGTGGGAACAAACAATTTCTGTTGTAACAATGAAAAAAAAGGACTGCATTTACAGACTGTCATTTTCCTCATCCAGTGACTCATACTGTCTGCATAAATGCCTTGTACTGCCTAGTATAAATTTAGATAATACCAAGATCTCATCCCTGGGAGTGTGATAATCAAATCCACTTTGTCTACTTCACTGGAATATTTAACATGTAGTTAGGAAACTAGGATTTACTCAAGATGCCACTTGTGAGGTTAAATTATCTCCGGCACAGAGACACAACACCATTGGCTTATTCCAGCATGGCATTTGTCTGTGGGAAGGCCATCATTCAACCTCTTACTGGGTTTTCTATTACTATTTGAGTGCCCCAAAGGGGGTATGGTGTACTCACTCACTACCAGCAGCACCTCTTCCTGGCTGTTCTGGGAATTCTCTTTCTTTTAGGTCCAACACCTCCACTTCTCTGTTGTCTTCTCTCTCACTCTGAAGTCTCTCTCTCACTCCAGGAGCTGTGGCCAGGTCACTACGTGTCTCACTGTACCTGCTGTCTAGACAATACCACTCCACCAGTGGCTAGTAGGAGAACCCAGGCCTACCCATCACTTCAGGTTTCAGCCCAGGGACCCTAAAACCTCATATTCCTTCCTTAGAGGTTTTTTTAAAGGTTTTTAAGGTCAGGCTTGACAAAGCCCTGGCTGGAATGACTTAGCTGGGGATTGGTCCTGCTTTGAGCACATTGTTGGACTAGAACCTCCTGAGGTCCCTTCCAGTCTTTATATCCTATGACTATACAGTCAAGATATGCTCAGTCCCTAGCCTTACTGCTCTCCCCCGGGCTGCTTCCTACTTACTTCCCATAGGCTTTCCTCTCTACCCTTCTCTCTGTAGTATGCCCTTCCCTCAGGCCCCCAGGCTCTTACTTTTTCCCTAAATTCTCTCTAATGCATAAAAGGTGACTACAGACTCTCTTGATGCAATCACCTTTCTGCTCCCAACTTACTGACTTTATACCAGTCCCTCTTGTTCCTCCCCAGCTGTGCTCCATCTTCAATCAGTCCTTCAGTCTCTGGCTCTCCCTCAGGGACAGCCTATTAGGTTAATTACCCTAATTTACACTCTCTCCCCCATGTGTGGTGAACACACCCATCACAGTGTCTTACAGAAACAAGTAAGGAATGCTCCCTGCCCAGAGAGGTTACAATCTAATGCCTGGACCCTATAATTTTATCAATACAGGCTGGCCCCCTACCAGGCAGATCAAGTCACAGGACTAAGGCCTTGAGCTTAAGGGTATGGTTACACTTACAAGATTATAGCGCTGTTGGTTATAGCGGTCCCCTTATACAGTAATATGCATAGCGCTATTGTATGTCCACACTCAGACGCGCCAGCGGTATAGCATGGCCACATTTGGGGCACTTAATGCGGCATTAAGAGCAGCGCATTAGGGCAGGTATCCCAGCATTAAGCTGGGTGCAACGTGCTTTTTAAACGAGGAGGGTGAGGGGGACGCGTTGTGTGTATGTGGAGGGAGAGAGCCAGTGGTTTTTCCCTTCTTCTGAAAGCCTGTCAGCGAGCCTCTGTTCACAGAAGGCTTTGTTTTCACACAGGCTCCCTCCTTAAACATTTGCATTGCTTATCTGCCGAGTTAAGAGAGAAACTCTAAAGAGGTACTTCCGCATTCCTCCAGCCGAGTTCAAAACAAAGGGAAGAGATGTCAATTGCCTTAAATGGCTCTAGGCATCTCCAGAGATCACTTGTAGCGCAGTGAGTGTCCACATTCTTGCTGTAGCGCTACAGCAGCTGCGCTACAGCCCTTATTTCCCATGCGGAGGTGGATTACCAGGAGCGCTATAACTCCACGGTTATAGCACTCTACATGCCTTGCCAGTGTGGACGGGGAGGAGGTTATAGCGCTCGTGGGGGTTTTATAGCGCTATAAAGTGTCAGTGTAACCAAGCCCTAAATCTCCAAATTCTCAGGCTGATGACTAACATGCCTCATTGTTTGCTGAGAAAGATGCTAACTACAGATGTGAAACAACAAATGAGGTCAGTAAACAACTGTCAGGGAAAGGGTCAGTAATAAAATCAGATATTTACTCATCTGGGCTTGATCCTGAAACTGGAGCTGCAGAGGTAGAATCCCATAGACTGCAATGAGACACACACAGGTGTAAGGATACACCAGGACAAAAGCAATTGCAGAATTGCGGATGTAAGGAATGCACACATCTTGATGGCTCTATTAAATTTGTAATTAAAATGTATACATTTTATTTATTTGCCACTAAGACTGCAAGAAGCTAGAGGGTATTTTGTATAATACAATAGAAGAATAATTAAGGTAGTTAAAGAGTTCTTCAGCTTGATCCCATTTTCATTAATTTTTTCCCATCCCTTACTTATGGCTCCTAGACACCCGGGTAAAGAACACCCTAAAAATGCTTAAATAGATAAACAGATAAGCAACTATACAGCATGAAAAACAGATAACAAATTTGGAGGACATCCAACTTCACTGCTTATGTTCCACTTAATTCAATTATCATGTCTTGCTTTAGTGCAGCAATTTACTATACTGTTTCCCTCTTTCCAGTCCAAATGAGCTGAGGCTTTTTCATATGTTTTAAAATAAAACCAGTAAAATTGTTTTTAAAACACTGTTCAGGTTCTTAAGTTTTTGATCAGTGTGCCTTCTTAGGATAAAAAAAATCAAATAGCTGATTTTTAAAAGTGTAACACTTTATGATATACAATAAAATTCTCTAACAACACAGGAGAGCAGCATTTGACTAGGAAAATTCTTTCTTTTACAGCACCATAAAAATCTCTTCTCTGCTTTTCAGAGCAAATGGGTTTTGAGCCTGCACTTTCCATGCTAAACAGGAAAGTGATCGTAACTAGGACTCTATTTATTTTCATAGCAATTTGATTTTCTAAACCTAATTGAACCAAGATTGCATTGTTTTGAAAAGCGGGGAGCAAGAGATACAAGAAAGTAGATATTTAAAAATTCAATTAGTATAGTTATTTATAACATTAAGTTATTCCTACAGCTAGATCAGTTCAGAGCCTTTAAATTTCCCTTTAGGCTTTTCTAAGATTGTAGTTGTCCAACAGCAAAATGGGCTAAATTCAGTGACACAAAAGATGTTGCTCTACCATTTGCACTGATTTTGGGGCCTCATGGACAACTGAAAATGCCCCTGCACTTCGCACATCTTTCCTTCTCAACTTCCTGTGAAACATTCACTAGGGAAGGAGCAAGATAGAGAGATGGTATTTGCCAGAAGGGCAATACTTTCAGCCCCTAAACCTATAGATAGATTGAGATCTGCGTGTTACAGGACATCTATCACTGCCACACGTATCATACTGCTTGACCAGTTCCCACAGTCTCATGGTCAGAAACACACATCAAATTATCCTTTCACCCTTGTAATGCAGGCTTACAGCAAGGACATCCATCCCCTCTTCTGAACTTCACCCTCTGAAACCCCAGTTGCTTCCTGTTCCTCTGACTTACATCCTTTCTTACCTCATTAACCCACTGATTACCATCCAGTTGCTCACAATCCTCCAACAGAAAGTGTATAATAGGCTCCAGTTGGGCCTGTAGCCTTTTTCAGGTTACAGCACTGTCAGTAGTCAGGGTGCTGCTGATAATGCTCTGGTACACTAGGACACTAACAGTGGCCTGGGTCCCTCCCGATCATCCCAGCAGCTGGGCCCTCTTTGGAACCATGGTGCTATATAGTCCCTAAGGGCCATTACCACAATCCATCCACAGTGAGGGATTCATATGGTAGAGGGGGATACTGCTCACTGGTACAACTCCAGTGCTGCAGCTATGCCCCTGTAGTGCCTAAGGACCAACCAAGAATGGGACCCTATTAGACTTGGCCCTGTACAAACACAGAGTAGCAGCCAGTCCCTGCTTTATAGAGATTACAATTTAAACATACAAGATTACATGATCGTGTACTATTTTTCAAAAACATGTATTAGTAGTTAGAACTCAGGCACTTCAGATCTACAGCACAGACCTCTTCCACATGAGATAAGGTGGTAACTGGTATCAGAAAAGGGACATGACCCCCACTTTGCTGGTGGTTTACACAATTATTTGTGAGGCAGCAGTGAAAATTTGGTACTGGGACTCCTGGGTTTTACTGCTGGCTCTGAGAGTAGAGTATGGTCTTGTGGATGGCAGTCAGACATTTTGCATTGACATATTTTCTCTGAATGACTGGGTGGCTCTATGAATGAAACTTGGATCTGTTATATTAGCAACCTCCGTTGTTTCCAGTATGCTCAGTAATAAGGCTGTGAATTGCAGAATTACCCACAGTTGGTGGAAGAGGCAAGCCTAGAATTTATGATTTCCTGTCAACCATACCTAGGCTATAGGATATTTCAGAGGGGAATATCTGACTCACACTCCCATCCTCACCATCAAAGTGACTCCAAAGGGAGCTGAGCAAGACACAGTACCACAACACTTGCAATTTTATCTCCACTTTTGTGATATGTAGTATTTTGCATAATTCCCCAGCTCTGGGAGTTATGTTGCCATCTCTCACAATTTTATCGCAAACTTTGCAGTATACAATGTTCTGCTCACAGTGAAGACAACTGATTACAAGAGAATCTCAGATCTCATTGAAATGAGATCAGTAGGTCCCAGCACTGAGAGTTGCAGTGAAAAGCATGAAAACGTGACTGGAGTGTACCCTAAAGGCATGGAAACCAGAAAACAACCACCCCTGCCCTTCCCCAGTGTTAAATCTCAGGACTGCTGGGAGTCTGACAATGCCACTTTCACAAGGATCACAGCCCCAAGGCTCCCCTTCTCTCTCTAGCCTGCCCCTGCTCATAGCCCAGGGGACGCCCTGCCTTAGCCATGGCCTCCTCGCCACTCCCTTCCAGCCCTGGCCAAGCTCTGGGCAAGCCTCCCACCCCTCCCAGCAGCCACTTCTCCTCGATCCATGACTCGACGCTCGGCAGCAGCGCCTCGTCTGGGACGCGCCCCTCCCTGATGTCCCGGATGAACCCGCCCCATTCCCTCATCGCTGGCTCGGCACTCCTCCTGCCCGGATCCCGGGCCTTAGCCCCTAGTTGCAGCTAGACGCGGCTAGGCCGCGGCTCCTTCTGTCCCGCGCGGCCGGGAGCCGCCTGCTGCCTGGGCGCCGAGGTGAGACCCGCCCCGGGGTGGGCTCCGACTCCCCCCAGTTCCCGCCCGCCGGGCTGGGCTCCCTGTCGGGCGGGGCTGAGCCCCTCTCCGCACCCCGCTGGGGGCGCGCGCCTCTGTGCCGCAGGGCGGGGCCCTCCCCCTCGCTCCCGGGAGTGGGCGGGGCCGAGTAACGGCTGCTGGCCCCAGAGCGTTGACTCCCCCCCGCATCAGGACAGGGGTAGGCGGGGAGCCCCGCGTTGCAGTGGGGTGAGGTGGGGGCAGTGCCGGGGCGTGCTGCCGTCCTAACGTCGTTGCCTGTGCTCGGCTGGGAGCGCCCCGGTGCCGGTGAATCAGATCGCGGAGAGTCAGGGCTGAACTCGCTCCCCAGGGCGGGGGCTGCAGGTCTTGCAGGTGGTCTCCGGTTCCTAGCAGAGATCCCCCCCGCCCCCACACTTCCCGGCGCGGTTCGTGGCAGACAGGCTGTCCCCGTTTGGGCAGCTGCCTGGGCACGTTAAATGCCCATCACGTACCCAGTTGGGTGTGGCATTCCTCACTTCCTGTCACAAACCGAGCCAGTGTTGCTCTGGGCTGTCAACCGCACCACCCTAGAGGTGGCTGCATTTCAAGCCTGTTGTGGTGTTTGGCTGTGTACGTTGTACGGGGAGTGAAAGGTGCTCTGTACAAGTGAGACGGTAGTTTTAAAGCAGCTTTCTCATGTATCAAGATGTGACTATCCCAGATAAGAGGTGATGAGACCATTAAGAAGAAATTTCAATAGCTGGGAGCCAACTAATGGCATAACAATATCTGGGACAATGCAGCATAATATACAGGCAGGGACATGAACAGAAACTCAATTGCCCAGTAGGAAGGAGTTAGAATCAGATAAAGAAAAATAGATTAGCCCTTTCTTGAACACAGTGAAGCAGGCCAGGAAGTTATACTACAAAACATGTTGGACCAGATCTGCCTCCTTTCTCAGAGCAGACACTCAGCCGGGCTCCCTTTTAGGTGTACTACTTTCCTGAACTACTCTTCTCCCCAGTAAAGATCCTTCACTGTCCTACTCAACTGCTTAGTACATTGTCTGGATTCGTGTCACAGTTCAGGAGAACAGCACCTGTATTTCCTCTCAGTGATCCAGCAAAAGCACCCCACTCCCAAGCTTCAAACCCCTGTCTGACATCTCTTTTGGGTGGAGATGCCTGGCTCTGTCCCTCCTCAGGGGGTATTTCTGTGCTGAACAGCATCCCAAGTACCTCCTAGAAAACTCACGTCACATCAGTTGTCCCAAATGGTTCTTCTGAAGTTCTTAACATTTCCCCAAAGTTTACATTAGTCAGTCTCCTAGAAAATTGACATACAATAACACTACATAAACAATTGCATTTTTAATACAATGGATCCCAAAGATATTAAACTTCATTAAGGTTTAACTTAATTCATTGCAGTGTATCCAGGAAATTGCCCTCTGTCACACTAGTTACTGCTAAAAATATTTACCAAAATGCTTCCAGCCTCCCACCCAAGCATTCTGGGTCAGACTGGCTGTGCTACATAACTTTGTTTCCTTTAGCATTCCTTGTCATTCTTCATAGACGTTTCCTTCCCAAGTGAAGGAGCTTATGAGAAACTTGTGTGTTACACCAAAGTATTGCCTGAAGGAAGGGTCCACTTTTTCCACCTACTAAATACTTGAGGGTCCTGTGCACTGTGTGATATGAAGAGGTGAAGTAGTGATTTAGTCCAGTGGTTCTCAACTAAAAGTATGTGTACCCTTGGGGGTATGCAGATGTCTTCCAGGTGGTACATCAACTTATTTAAATATTTGCCTGGTTTTACAACAAGCTACATAAAAAGCACTAGCCAAGTCAGTACAAACTAAAATTTCATACAGATGATGACTTGTTCATACTGCTCTGTATACTGAAATGTAAGTACAATATTTATATTCCAGTTGATTTATTTTATAATTATATGGTAAAAAAGAGAAAGTAAGCAATTTTTCATTAATAGTGTGTTGTGACACTTCTGTATTTTTATCTCCAAGTTTGTAAGCAAGTAGTTTTTTAAACAAGGTGAAACGGGGAGTGGATGGGAGTATACAAGACAAATCAGAGTCCTGAAAGGAGTACAGTAATCTGGAAAGGTTGAGAGCCACTGATTTAGTCCCTTTGGTCTTCTGTGGAGCAGTATTCTAGGCTATAACTGGATTATTAAAAGATCAGCGAGAGTTACTGAGTTAAACTGTTCATCCTGTTTAAAACTTCTTTGTGGATCTCTTTCAGAGTGCTGTTTTGCACAAACTACTAGGGACCATGGCACTTTCTCTTCATTAGCTCAGTTGTTTCGTCAGACATAATGCTACTGAACAGCATATTGCTGTTCCACTGCTGCTAAGACTCGGGGGACAGCCGTATTGCACGAGTAAACAAAACACCATGGCATCAAGCTACCCTCCTCCATTTGATGACCCTGTGGAAGTGAGAGAGGGTTTTCTGTGTCCACTGTGCCTGAAGGATCTGCAGTCTTTCTATCAGCTTCAGTCTCACTATGAAGAAGAACACTCAAGTGAGGACAGAGATGTCAAAGGACAGCTCAGAAGTAAGAGTCATGACAACAGCTTTAACTTCTGCTCTGTAAAATTCCATACACTGAAAAATGTTTAAGTTGTACTACAGAATCCTAAAAGCATCTCATATATAAGTTTCACTTCACTAAAATATTAATTAAAATGAGTTAGGAGCGGGGTTGGTTTATATGTAAATGGACGTAGGCCAAAGATTAATTACTGTACAGTTTCCAACAGACAGCTTCAACATGTTTTCTACCTTTGTTGCCTAACGTTAGGCACCTAAATAAGTGGCTTGATTTTCAGATGACTAATTTTATGCACCAAAGATAAAAAATACTGGTTTTTTTACTTTTGTGAGAGTTCTGAGTATATGGATGATTTATAGTGTTAGAATTAATAGCAGTTATCCTTGTAACTTCCCTGGGCATACAGTCAAAAATAGATTGTGGATTTACCAGCTGACTACAATGTGGATGCCTTGAACTTGTCAATTACACCCCTTTATTGCTGGGTGCCCTGACTATATTTATACTGGATTTCTGTGCCGTTTAGATAATCATACTTTTCCATTTTTGTGAAGATAAATGATTATTCTTAGCTTTTTGTTCATATACACTTTCATTTTATGGATAGAGTAAATTGTGCTGAAAGTCTTTTTGAGTGTTTTTCTCGAAAGTCGCTTAATTGTTTTTCCTTAATTTTGAATTTTTATCATTTTTAACTGTAATTGACAGTGTCACTTAAAAGGACACTTCAAGATTAAAAGCCATATATTCAAACAATCTTTTTATTTAAAAACATTGCTTATGTTACTTTTAGACATGTTAGATTATTAAAATTCATCGCAGCTCCCACTGGCCGCAGTTCACTATCTCAGGCCACTGGGGGCTGCGGGAAGCGTCACAGGCTGAGGGATGTGCTGGCCGTCCTTCCTGCGAACTGCGGCTAGTGGGAGCTGTAATCGGCCAAACCTGCAGATAAATAAACCGGCCTGGCCCGCCAGCAGCTTTTCCTGGTGGGCTGCATGTCAAAAGTTGCAATCCCTGGCATAGGTGGTGGCTGGAAAGTTAAGGTTGGCTCCTGTCTATCAGGAGTTGTCTTAAAAACAGTATAAACCCTTAGCAGCCCCCCTGATTTGTGGCACACCCTCTAAGTTGTTGCCAAGAACCAGGGGATAGATTTAGTGACACACTTCAGTAATATTAGAAATGAAGCATGTCTAGGGAAATGTCTTGGGTGTCAGGACTTCTGAGCTATGTTCCTAACTCTGCAACTGACTCTGTGAACCTATACGAAACTAATTCTCTGTGCCTCAATTTAACCATCTGTCAAATGGGGCTAATCATGCCTGTGACCTCAATCCACGGCTGTTTTGAGTCTTAATGTTTGTATAAAGTGCTTTGAGAGCCTTGGCAGCAAGCTGCTTTAAAAGGGCAAAATATAATTATTGCTAACTGATAGATAAATGTGACACTTGTCCTGTTTAAAATAACATATGTGGGAGGGTCCCCAGCCAATTCACTGCAGATGTGAGCTGGTGCTTGTGAACATTAACTCCCACATAACAGGCTGCTTACCTGCCCCCTAATAGCTGCCAAATGAATCAGACTTGTGTTATGTTTTTAAAATGTTCTCATATCTAGTACTTTGTCCAGTATTTTAATTTCACAGATTGCTTGAAAAATAAGTCTTTGTCAGGGTACACTGTATTCCTGTGAGCTGCTGATAATTGGGAAGATGGTTTAACTGGCACATTAATATTCCCACCAGGTTGAGCCAAGTAAGAGAATTTGACCAATATTATCATAGTACTTATAGTGCTTTTCAACTTCAGAGCTCTTTGCATTCAGCTGATTAATTCTCATGAGTCAGTTGCTAAGTATTCCCATCTCTCTACAGAGGGAGAAGCGGAAACAAAATACTAAAATGCCTTGGCCAATATCTCAGGGGCAAGTGTGGCACTGACAATAGGGATGAAAACTCAGGAGTTTGAGACTCCCAGACCTTTGCTTGGTCTACTAGACCATGCCCCTCTCTCAGTAATAAACATCTCATGTGAGGTAGTCTGGTAGAATGCATTAATATTTAAAATATGTTCACTATTACAATATTGCTAAATGTCTTCTTTTTACTTGTGGGTTTCTTTTTGTAAAATTACAAAGAATGTAACTAAGTACTGCAAATACCATTTATAACAGAATATTCAAAAACAAAGGTACTTCACTAAAGATAGTTGTATGTTCAAGTAGCTGCCTTTATAATGTTTAATGAAGATAATAAGGCATTTGCTGATCATTATTTTGTAGCTTTCCTTAGGGTTGGGTTGGTAGGTTGACTTTGGACTGGGAATTGAGAAGTGCTCAGCATGTGCAAGATGTGTACCACCTTGTGGAACTGGATCCCTGCAATGATGCTGCAGTCAACAGTTCACTATTTTAAATTAATTTATTTGCATAATTTTCTGTCATAAAACACTGATGCTGGTGCTGAGCACTTGTAACCCCAGTTTGTCAACAGGAGCTGTGGATGCTAAGCATTTCCTTATGTCCAGCCTCACTGCTGTTTGCCATATGCATAGGGATGCTTTTAGGTTCTATATACCAGGCCAGCTTATTTTTATGAAGGAGAAAAAATATTATTGTTTTAAAGGAAATTGGATTATGCTAAATAAGCAGACGAAGTTTATAGTGGCTTCAGATGACAAATGTTCAGGGACTGACTACTTAGTGTTCGATCTTTCAGGTCTAGTCCAAAAGGCCAAAAAAGCAAAGAAGAAACTATTGAAACGAGAAGATGACCGAACTGATACAGGGGCTCAGGAGCGATATGAGTCTTTCAGCTATGGTGGAGTAGATCCATACATGTGGGAGCCCCAAGAACTGGGTAAGAAAACAGAAAAGCCATGTGCAGTAGGACAGATTTTCTGTTAACATACACTCAGTACAATCCAACTGATTTCATTGGAGTTGCACAAATTGTAAGTCTACATAGAATTTGGTCCACTGTGTAGAGAGCTGATGCCTTATGTATTGTGTTATTAAACTATACTCAGGCTCTTGGGTAACATTTTAGAAAATAGACATGTTACTTTATGTCCCTAAGCCACTAAGTATGGATTCTGGTTCAGATTTTTCTCAGTATTGCTTCGGTTTGAGTTGGGGGGTGAGTGGGGATGGTGTTAGAGACAAGCCTGGTTGGCAAAGTTCAGGTCCACATCAAGACAACTTTAAAGCTTAAGGGTGTCTTGTCTGGACCTCTGTCAACCTCTAATATCATTAAGGGAGACTGCTTCTTACCCTGTATCCTGTTGTTATGGTTACAGTTTTCAGGGGCATTCTTGCTGTTGGGTCCTGGGATGAAATTCCAGAGGACTGGTGGCAGACGTACATCTCTGGAACTCAGTTCCTTTAGTCTGCCAGAGCCTAAGTTTGGTGAGATTCATGGTGTATTGTACCATTCAGTCAGGCATAAGGGGAATTTTTGTCTTCAGAGAGACCCATATTTTGTATGTGATTATTGGCTTGCACTAGTATGAGGAGATGAAGTGACAGATTCTGTTTTATATTTATAAACAAATATTTGTAGTGAAACCTCAACATTGATTTCTTGCTCCATCAGTAGTGTTGCAGGAAAAAGTCATTACTTCATGATTTGTCCATATACCTGAGTATAAAATAGGAACCAGAAGAAACATCTTGAGCAGTGTTGAATTGCGCTTTGTTTGAACTGATTATGCAGTTTTGATTTCTCTTATATATTTGGCAGTCAGATTTTAAAATCCTTGAAGAGGGGAAAAAGGAAGTTAGAAATCTGAAAGAGGAATTGCAGTTGCATACATTTTTAATATCCGTTTGACAGCTTTATTCCCAATTCCAGTGGTAATCAGCAAATGAAAAGGAAGTAACTTTTACATTTAGTAAGCTGATGTTGACTGGTAATTGAGGGATCGAGAGAGTAATAGCAAGAGGGTTTTTTGTTGCTTTTGCTGTCTTTATAGTAATGCTTGTAATTTTAGTAGTAGAAATAAAGTGTTCTGTTTATCACTAAAGTCAGTTTGCAGATAAGAGGTTTAATCTCCAGTTATATTCAAAGCAGTGCTGTTAAAATACAGGATTCCAGTCTGTTTTTAAAATTCCATTTGAACCTGAGTAGTATACAGTGAAAAGAGAGTAGTTTCTTTTAAACTGACATTTACAAGGTTATGTGACTGAATCTGGGGACTTTTTTAATCTGTCTTTTCTGACCAGGTGCCATGAGGAGCCATCTTTCTGATTTCAAGAAACACCGAGCAGCTAGGATTGATCATTATGTTGTTGAAGTCAATAAATTAATAATCAGGTTAGAGAAGGTAAATTTGTTACTTCTTGATTATTTCTGTTAATGTATAGAAGACTTGATGTAAAACCTTGTTTTAATCTGTAACATGCACAATTTGTGTAATGCCAAATTGTTTGAGAAATGTTGAAAGTTTAATCATAAATATTTTGTCTCCCATACATTCTCCTTTTTGGCTCTCATTTTCTTGTGTGTCCTGTGCTTGGCCTAGTCCTGTACTAAGAGCTCCATTTTCAGTTTGAGTTAATGCCCCTATTCCATGTTGTCCCTTAGAAGTTCTTAAAAGTATACTTCTCAATGGGCCAAGCACCATCCCTTTACTATTTTCTTCTAGTTTTGCAATGCTAAGCTCCTCCCTCATAATGTCTGCTTCATATTTTTGCATTAAATCTTTAATTATTCATATTCCGTTGTGGACGCTGTCTCAAAGCTCTAGTTTACTTGTATATATTTGTAGATACAGTGATGATGGCTGCTGTAGGAAGAATACGCAAGAGCAATCTGTTGTATTCATTGAAGTTAGTGTGAGCTCCTCAGTCAGGCACCTGGCTTACCTGTGTCATTTGCTGTTTACATCAGTGTTGCTGTAGAAATAATGGGAAAGTACAGGGAGGTTGCTGTAGAGGACAGATTACCTTTTTAGTACATAAGAGAATGCTGTCAAGGCTGAGAGGTCAAAGCTGTTAAAAATGCCATTTTGGAGGCCTGTAAATATTGTCTTATGAGAAGTATGCAATTGACCCGATTAACTCCTCTGTGTCCTTTGCCAGCTTACATCATTTGACAGAACAAATACAGAGTCAGCTAAAATAAGAGGTTGGTACAAGCTTACATCAACTAACTTTGCTGATGTTTCACACCAGCTGATAAATGGATTTCGTGGTGGTTCTAAGGTGGGGTTTTTGTGTGTGTTTCCCCATGAGCAGCTATAGAGAAGTCTGTTGTGCCTTGGGTCAACGATCAGGATGTACCATTCTGCCCAGACTGTGGCAACAAGTTCAGCATTCGGAACAGACGTCACCACTGCCGCCTTTGTGGGTCTATCATGTGCAAGAAGTGTATGGAGCTTGTCAGCCTTCCGTTGGCGAGTGAGTACAGTGGGCAGATGTGAGTTACTCCTTGAGAACACCAACTAAAGGGGTTCAGCTTTTTCCGTCTGAGCTGCTTATGTCTGTTTTCATCAAAGGTTCCTGTCTATGATTCTCCAGTTGGTATTCCCAGTTCCCAGGATTTCACAGTGTGGTGCAGTTGAATTTCTTTAATATTGGCATTTTTCATTTCTGTAGCATCTTTCCAAGGAGCTCGAAGTGCTTTATAAACATTAATGAATTTAGTCTTACTGCAAGCTAGACAAGTATTAGATCCAGGAAAACCTAGAATCCAAATCTCTTGGTTCCTAGAGATGTGCTCTGACAGCTACACCATGCCTTCTCCTAGCAGCTGTAGCAGCTGGTAGCTTTGACTAAACAAGGCAAATTGTTGCTGCAGCCCTTGTACGCTGGTCTGCTAGCAATAATGACTATTTAAGAGAGCAGTGGGAAGAAGACAGATGATAGTGCTATGAGGTGATCAGCTATCAAGTCTGTAATGAACCCACTAGCACTACTGTGAGAAGAATACTATCCTCCCTTTTGTTAATTAAATGTGGATTAATTCACAGAATCACTCGATTAACATTGGTCTTGATCGTACAGTCATTTTGATTTATTCTCCTCTGTCTTCAGGCACATCATATAGTTCCAGAGAGGAGCTGTGATGCCCCATTACTCTGGCTAGTTATTAATATAAAAATAATCTTGGTAATTATTAGTTGTATATGCGAGTCTTACAACATAAGTTCCTCAGCAATATGATTAGCCGCTTGCTAATCTGCTAAGATGCTTGTTTACAAAGGGGTGTAGGACATCACAATAGCTAGTTCCTGCTTCCCTAAACAAGGTATTTTCCTCTCTGAAATTTGTAGAACATGTGTATCTGTTTGGCCCCAGTGAGAGGCTGGAAATATTCATTCTTTCTGCAGTGGTTCTCAAACTTGTACAGGTGATCCCTTTCACACAGCAAGCCACTGAGTGCAACCTCCCTTATACATTAAACTTTTTTTTATATTTAACACTTATAAATGCTGGAGGTGAAGCGGGGTTTGGGGTGGAGACTGACAGCTTGCGACCCCCATGTGATAGCTTTGTGACCCCCAGTTTGAGAACCTCTGGCCTTTTGGGTATTACAGAATCATTTGTTTGTGTGTGTGGTTTTCAGGCAAACTCACGAGTGCCAGCAAAGAGGCCCTGGCCTCTCATACTAGTCCAAACTCCTCACCTAACAGTATCCATGGCTCCCGCCGTGGCAGCATTAGCAGTGTAAGCAGTGTGAGCTCAGTTCTGGATGAGAAGGATGATGACAGAATCCGCTGCTGTAGGCACTGTAAAGACACCCTACTCAAAAGAGAGCAACAGATTGATGAGCGAGAATACACACCGGATATTGTGAAACTCTATGAGGTAAAATAAAACCTATTACCTGCTCAAGGTGGGTGTGGAGGATAGAATGGAACAAATGCTCACCACTTGATCTCTGCCTTATTCTTCCTCATCTGACTTCCCTTATCAGTAGACCATTCATTGTTCGCCACTCTAGGAAAATGGAATACAGGATGGTGTTGTCTGTCCACTAGCTGGAATATAAATGTATATAGGACTGTGTAATTGGCTCCTTCTCCCTAGCCTAATGAAGAAGCATCGCACTTCATGACCTGTTTTATCTCTAATCATCTGGAGACAATAGTTCTGAGGTGACTCCCAAATTCTAGTCTTCTTCAGCTGAGTTGCTACTAAAATGCATTTAAAAAGAAGCGTGGATGTACATATTTGTGTGTCTGCACTCACTAATGGAGTCCACCAAATCTACGCCTTTTGCTTTTAACTCTTTCTTGTATGGGGGCTAGAGGGCAGTTGGACAGGATGGCTCAGGAAATTAGTAATAGGCTATAACTGGAGCCTTTCACTTCTAGGTTGTGGGTTCAAATATAGTCCAAGCCAATAGTGAACTGAAAGTCATAATCTGATGGCTCTTTGGCGGTCTCTGTGAAATGGATTGATGGGTTTTAGTTCAATTCCCAGTGGCTAGATGTCAATATCACATATCAGAACACAATGATAAGCACTAATTGGTTCTTTTGTCAGCAATCTCAGCACAGAGGCCAAGGACTCATGAAGTCATGATGACAGATATACCCCCTCAGCCATAGAAATGGTCTCTGAATTTGGTTCAGTGGTGGGACAGTATAGGGAAGCTTGCTCTGCTATGGCACATGCTGAATTTGTTGTGTGGATAAACAGAGGACCTCATTATCCTAGGTGGTCAATTTGACAGCATTCATCAGTACTAAACTCTTATTTGCATGCGCACGTGCCCCAGGTGAAAGGTTTATGCCATAAAAATGTCTTTTTTTTTAATGTGAGGAGAGTATGTGTATAGCTAATATAGGAGTACTGCATTTTAATCTCTTGATTTTATTGACTGATTAAACAAGAAACTCCGACTTTGCATGGAGAAGGTTGACCAGAAGGCTCCGGAATACATAAAGATGGCAGAATCATTAAAGTAAGCCTGTGCGATTTTCTTGCATGTGTTTTTCCCCCTAAAAAGCTGTTTTCAGTACAAAGTCTACTGTAATTAAAACTGGCAACCTGTCCTCTGTTGAGATTTGGGGGTAGGCAAATACTAGACACTGAGATTTCACTATAGTCAAATATTAAACACAGCTCAGTGGCTAAAGCTAAGCTAGTGAATGTGAATGTCCTAAATTATTAAAGAATATCTTAGAGTTGACAGGTTTCATCTTTGGCTTAATTCTGTTAATATTTCAGATGACAGTCTGAAACGTCTGAAGCTAAATCTAAATCGCTCATCTAGGTGGCCTGGAGAGATACTTTAGTACATCATGTCTATGTAGTGTTTGTGGAAATGAGGGGAGGGTGTTAGAGAGTTTGAATCAGTAAATGTTCAACATGCAGTAGGAGTGAAATTCTGGCCATATTTAAGTCAGTTGTCAGAATTTCAACTGAGAAGTCTGCATAATACAGGGGGACCCCAGAATACCACGCCCCGCTATAGCGCGAATCCGCTTATAGCGCGGTGCGCGGCTGGGTCCCGATGGCGGCGACGGCCGCTGCTTTGATGCAGCGGAACCCCGCAATACCGCGACATTATCGCGATCGGGTTTTTTTGGATCCCGATCGTCACGGTATTGCGGGGTCCCACTGTACTTTACAGACAAGTACAATAGACTCTGTGCCAAGGGCTTTGACTCTGGGCTGGTTGTGGCAAAGGAAGAGGGTCTCTGCTGTTTAAGAGGAGGTCTAGACAGTGTATGGTCAGTGTTAGGATGTGAGTTATTTCATCGAGTAACAAAAAGTGCAGTGTCATTTCCTGAAGCCTTTATTTACAAAGCATTGGATAAGCATTGGAAATTGAGCTGAAAACAAACGTTTTAAGTTGGGTTCTGAAGGAGGAGAAGGAAGCTGCATGGCAAATAGATTCAGGGAGATCATTCCAGTGAAGGGGCAAAGTGGGGTATTAAGTAGAGTTCCCCTTTCAATGATTTGAACTCGTGTTATCTGGTGCAGTATGTTATCGTGAGCTGCTCTGAAGACTTTGGAGGATCATTAGTGCAGATAACTGGATGAGCATGGCGGGGTTTTGCTCCCAGATACAGTGCTTCTACACGGGAGTCATCTTTTTGACTCTATTGCCTTTATCTTTGTGAAGAGCATTGGGATTCTCAGGGGGAAGGCTGTATAGAACTACAAAGTGTGATGATTATAATATCCTCTCCCTACTTTCTACTATAAAATTCCAAAAGCCAAATGAATTAATTTATCATACTATTAGGCACTTCCAGGAGCTCCTCTGGGGACATATTCTCTCATTCCGATTGACTTATTTTGTGTATCTGTTGTCATGCTTATATGCCTCACAAGGCTATATTTGTATTCTCTGGTGGCACGTATTAAATGTAAAGCATAGGGTAAGACCTCACTAACTTGTGCTAATGACTGGGGGACCCATTTTGGATCCTAGAATTTTTGCAAATTAGTGAATAAATTCACAAACTCTGACAAATCAAGGCTACCACATCACTCTGTGTGCTCAGTTTCTTTATTTTGGCACGTATAGTTATGCTTTATTATTAAACTATATGGCAATAGCACTCAAAATATTGTAGGCATTTCCAAACAGAGTGATACAGATTTAATTATTTATACTAATAATATAAACTAAACATTTAAGTCTAATTTTAAAAAATGAGTTTCAGTAATAAGATTGCACTACCACACTTTGCTATTACATCTGTACAGAAAATTGGTGCGAGACTAAATTTTTTAGGGCTGTGGATTAGTGAAGTGAAATATGATACCACAGTACAGTCTGTAGTACTATGTCCATCACTAAATGAAATGTCAAATGTGTTGCAATGCCAGTTATTTTGAGATTCAGTTAGTAAAAAAGACATGTTAGCATTTGTATGTATCTTTCCAAAAAGCTATTTGCTTTTTTAATACAAAGGCTACAGGGAAAAAAATGGGCAGTATGTTCTATGAGACTTCATTACTGCAAAATGTTAAGTACACAGCTCAATTGCTGAAGCTAAATGTAAATGTCCTGAATTATTAAAGCATATCTCAGAATTGACAGGGCTCATTCTTTCCTTGATCCTGGTGAGTTTTCAGATGCTTGTTTGAAATGTCTGAGATTTGTGTTATGTTGGATCATTTGATATAAAATTAATTCAGAATAGTATAGACACTTATTTTTTTTTTTTTTTTGCATAATGTACAGTATATGAAAATGGGTGGCAGGACCCTTCATACTTATAAATCCTTATTGATTATATTTTGTTCAATAAATGTAAAAAGCAAGATGCTAGGAAACTGCGGTCTGTTGATGTTTATCATTTCTTCATGCTGCTATTTGACTTGATTTCTGACCAACTCAAGGAGAGGATAGCTTTGGTATCACTGTTTTACTTCAATTTAACAAAATAAACAAATATGCCATTATCTCTGCGTACATATACACATACAGAGAAACAATAAATTTACAAGACGTTAGACATAAAGATACAGCAGTTTTTCTTCTGCCTGTATTAAAATATAAGCACTATACATGAGTTCATAAAATCATATAGTAAACTCTTCTGTGAAAAGTTAGCATTCAGAAACTATCCATTGTCTTCACTTTTGCAAATAAACTCATCAGTGAAAACAAACTTCTTAACATATAATATTCACCCTGAAATTTTATTAGCTGCAGTAGTCTCTTTATCTGACAGAAGAGGTAAAAAAATATTAAAAGGCCTCCTGTTAATTTTTTACTATTGGATAGATTGGTGGCAGGACGTAACTTAGTGTAAATGAGGACATGTTTTCTTTCTTTCTTAGTGCTGGGGAGACAACTTACAATCTTGAACATGCTAATGACCTGAGGGTGGAGGTGCAGAAAGTGTATGAGTTAATAGATGCTTTAAGGTAAGGAACAAACTGTTGAGAGAGATTTTTGTAACTATTTAATGGACAGGCTAAATTAGAGGCACTGTGTCTGAAATTGAAATGTACTGTACTTAATTTCATCAGACATAGAAAAATGAAAAATCACCTCTTATAGTTTGAGTAAGAATATGAAAAAACAACCATGGTAGGTCATGAATCTGCTATATGCACAGCACCTCTGTCTGCCTACATAAAGGGACACAGTCAACTTCATTCTCAATTTTAAAAACAAGTTTAAATAAATGTTTTACAGGCTCACTTGCTAATTTGTAAATATATTTGTTTCCCCTCTCACTGTGTGAGAGCCACTCACCTGGGAAATTAACTATAGTGAAAGTGACTATACATAAAGTGCTGCCAAAGGCATGAATAAAGGAAATTGAACAATATTTTTCTGTAAACTTTTTCAGTAATCTTAGGTATTACTTTGTCATAATTAGGGCTGACAATTAATCATCGTTAACTCACGTGATTAACTTTAAAAAAAAATCAAGATAAAAAAATTAATCACAATCGCAATTTTAATTGCACTGTTAAACAATAGAATACCAATTGAAATTTGTTAAATATTTTGGGATGTTTTCTACATTTTCAAATATATTTATTTCAGTTAAAACACAGAATACAAAGTGTACAGTGCTCACTTTATTTTTTATTACAGATATTTGCACTGTAAAAATGATAAAAGAAATAGTATTTTTCAGTTCACCTCATACAGTACCATAATGCAATATCTTTATCGTGAAAATGCAACTTACAAATATAGATTTTTTGTTATATAACTGTACTCAAAAACAAAACAATGTAAAACTTTAGAGCCCACAAATGCACTCAGTCTTATTCAACCAATCACTAAGACAGACAAGTTTCTTTACATTTACATGAGATAATGCTGCTGGCTTCGTATTTACAATGTCACCTGAAAGTGAGAACAGGCATTCGTATGGTACTTTTGTAGCAGATGTTGCAAAGTATTTACGTGCCAGATATGTTAAACATCTGTATGCCCCTTCATGCTATGGCCACCGTTCCAGAGGACATGCTTCCATGGTGATGATGCCCGTTAAAAAAATGTGTTAATTCAATTTGTGACTGAACTCCTTGGGGAAGATGTCAGTATGTTTCCTGCTGTTTTACTTGCATTCTGCCATATATTTCATGGTATAGCAGTCTTGAATGATGACCCAGCACACGTTGTTCATTTTAAGAACACTTTCACTGCAGATTTGATAAAACACAACAAAGGTACCAAAGATGTACTAAAGATAGCTGCAGCACTTGACCGAAGGTTTAAGAATCTGAAGTGCCTTCCAGAACCTGAGAGGGATGAGTTGTGGAGCATGCTTTCAGAAGTCTTAAAAGAGCAACACTCTGATGTGGAAACTACAGAACCTGAACCACCAAAAAAAAAAATCAGCCTTCTCCTGGTGGCATCAGACTTAGATGATGAAAGTGAACATGTATCAGTCTGCTCTGGTTTGGATCATAATTGAGCAGAACCCCTCATTAGCATGGATGCATGTCCTCTAGAATATTGGTTGAAGCATGAAGGGACATATGATCTTTAG
>ML677372.1:11359218-11370674 GCA_007922305.1 Dermatemys mawii | reverse complement strand
AGTAGCCTAGAATTAGTGTTTACCTGAAAGGTAACCTGAGAGGTGGACAACTGACCAATGAGAAATTCCTCGGGAGACAAAGGATTTTAAGTTTCAGTTTCTCTCTGGGTCTCTCTCTGTTCACCTCGGCTGTGGGATGAACACAGCTATGTCTTTCACTGTAACTATAAGATTCTATCAAGTACTGTAGTCAGTAAGTTTACCTTCTTTTTATCACTTGGAGGGTTCTCAGTGGTGAGTGTTGGCTGGGTGCTTCTTGATATCGTAAGCTTCAGCAGAGATATCAACAGTGGGAGAAAATTGCCTCGGGGGAGAGGTTTGGTTTCTGAATCCTTTTGTTGATTATGGTAGATGCTGTTCTATTGATGGTTATAAGAGATTTATTCCTTTCTTCTTTTCTTTTATTAAAATCTTTCTTTTAAGAATCTGGCTGTTTGTTTTCCATTGTGTAAGATCCTGGTTTTGGATCGGGCACGTCTCGCAGGATCAGGCGAGGTTTGGGTTTTTTTATTCTCTCAGGCTTCCCAGGGAAGGAAGAAGTTTGGGGGGTTAGTGGAAAGGGAAAGAAGGGTCCCAAACTACCCTAAACCTAGTTTGGTGGTGGCAGTGTACCAGGTCCAGATACAAAAGAAGTTGTGTTCTGGGAAAAAACATTTAACCCAAGCTGGTAAAATAAGCTGGGGTGGGGGGGGGGAATTTTTTTTTTAAGCGGGGCCCCCACTTTTGTCCCTAGAGTTTAGAGTGGGGAGGCAATCCTGACATATTGGTTGAAGCATGAAGGGACATATGATCTTTAGTGCATCTGGTATGTAAATATCTTGCAACACTGGCTACACCAGTGCCATATGAACACCTGTTCTCACTTTCAAGTGACATTGTAAACAAGAAACGGGCAACATTATCTCCTGCAAATGTAAACATTTCTCTGAGTGACTGAATAAGAACTAGGACTGAGTGGACTTGTAGGCTCTAAAAATTTACAGTGTTTTATTATTGAATGCAGTTATTTATTTTTGTACATAATTCTACATTTGTAAGTTCAAATTTCATGATAGAGATTATTACAGTACTTGTATTTTTCAATTCACCTCATACATTGTTTTTTATAGCACAAATATTTGTAATTCAAAATAAACATGAAGTGAGTACTGTGAAATTCAAAAATGTAGAAAACATCCTAAAATATTTAAATAAATGCTATTCAGTTATTGTTTAGCTACGTGATTAATTTTTTTAACTGCTTGAAAGGCCTATCAGTAATATATTAAGAGAACCTACATTCAGACGGAAGCATGATTTAACAGTGTGGGTCTCTTTAACACCTGGATCTTGTTTTGAATTTTTCTTACTCCGCACTCTTATGTTTATACTTATTCACTGTATGTGTATTCTGATTCAGTAAGAAGATTTTGACTCTAGGCTTGAATGAAGAGCCTCAACCTCATCCCAAAAGTCTGCAACTCCAGAGAATGATTAGATACTCAGCTACTCTCTTTGTACAGGTAAACAAAGCAGGAGTTGCACATATGTGAATCTTTTGCTGTGTTCTCTTCAAGGGCAAAAATTGGAAACATGACTAGACTGAACCATGAGTTTTTGGGGAAGAATAACTTTCCAGGCTATTTAATGTCTTGCTGAGCCTTTAAGGCTTTCCCTTGGTATGAAGATAACTTGTATTGGAGACCTAATACTACACACTATTTCAGAATAGTGTATATTGTTACCTAGATGTGCTTTCATTATTTTCCTGAGAATTAAGTTGCTGCAGGGAAACTTTTTTCTGTTGAGCATTGGTTTGCGGTATACTAAAGTTGAGAGAAACTGCACTAGATCACCTTACTCTTTTTTAATAGAGTTTCTGTTCTTGAGTAGGCTAACAACCTGCATTTTGTTAGCAGTATTATTTTACTGTTTGTACTCTTCTCTAGGAAAAATTGTTGGGTCTGATGTCCCTGCCAACCAAAGACAAGTATGAAGAACTGAAAGAGAAAAGAAAACAGGAGATTGATAGAAAACTGCACATGGAGAGACAGGTGAAGATGTAGATCTAGCTTTAGCTGCATTAGGGTCTATTAATGAAGTCATTCACATGTCTGTAGTTCCTCATTTAGTACTCCATTATGCAAGTACGCGAGTAACTGTTTGCAGCTCTGGACTTTGTGTCTCATTAGCCTTTTGGGAACTAGCCCATTTCTATATGGATCCCTGTGGAATGAGGTTTTGGTATTCCCTGGAGGGAGACAGGCCATGTGTTGTGAGGAGAAAGGAGTCCTTAGCAAAGAGATGGCTGGATTGGGTATGTCTTGGGGTAGAAGTAGAGGGCAGAATGAGAATCCTTTTCTTCAGTTTGGTGCATTTCCTTGAGGGAGGACACATTTGCTCTTTGTTCTAATATTTAATGTATATAGTTATACAATTTCTGTAGGTTTCATTATATTTATGACACTTCTAACTTAATACTGTGTGATATTCCATTACAAGAGCGTCTGTTAGAGACAGGTTTGATCAGTTTAATACTCAAATCAAATTAGGACACATCTCAGGCACATTTTTCGGTAAGTGCACACAACCTTCAGTGAAGAGGATGACAGTTGTATACTCTCTATATAACACTACTACTAGTGTAGAGCAGGAGAGGGTTTATGGTAGGCAGCTGTGGTGGGATTTGAGTTGATTTGTGAAACACTAAAAAACCATCCAGTTATTGTTAAGAACTCAGGCATCTTCTGAAGTGTGATGATTGTTTCTCTGAGATGTGCTCATGTTGAGAGTTTGGGTGGGAACGTCTTTGTATTATCCAGAAGTATCTCCATCTAATTGGCCTTCTAAACTCATTGCAAATACATCATATAACTGAACTATGGGTTGTTTTTAAGGATGGTAATAGGTATTTTAATCCCCTCTACTAATAGGCTATCACTGTTTGAGGAAACAATGTATTCTGCATAATACAAATACTGCCCCAGGCATAACTTCAGGACAGAAGGTTTGGGTGGAAATTACTGAGTGTTGATTTTAAATTGTGGCGCTGAGTCTTGTCTTGTTTGATCAACACAGAACACAAGGGTGACACCAAGACAAGCCACTTCACATTAATATCTTATCTGAGCCCTTTATAACTCCTGTTGTAGTAGAAATGGGTAAAAATCTGTTATGTTCCTCCTATAATCTAAATCATCTGAGTCCCAGAACAAAATTGTGCAGTAATCCTCCCTTTGTGAGAGACTTGTGCATATTGCCCAGTTCTGAAGTGGACACTGTCAACTTTTTAATTTTACTTTTAAAAATATTTCACTTCTGAAGGAACAACCTTCAAATAGTGCACAGTGAATTTTTTAAAATAGGATTTTCTTGCTCTTTTGGTGTTTTGAGTTTTTTCAGCAAAGGGGAAATTGACTTGATACAAATGCTGACAACTGCATAAAATAACCAAAAAAGTGACTAGCTCTTTTCAGTTATAATAATCTCAGGTGTTGGAATCATATAGGTACAAAAATTTCAGGCAGAAATGGGAGTTTAAGCTGATGGGTCTACTTTTAAATCTTGTCTCTGCTAGGCAACACTTGAAACACAGAGAAGACTGGAGGAAAAGCAGAAAGATTTGGTTTCCCGATCCACAGCTGCACCCAATGGTGAGGTTCCTTATCCAAAAAGAGGCACAGTAGAGAAATCTGAAGGTTGGTTACCTACATCCAGCTTGCCACGCCAAAGGGAAATAACTGACCCCCTTCTTCAGCAGATTGACAATATTACATCCTTTATTAAGCAAGCAAAGGCAGCTAATCGGTTAGATGAGGTCCGTATGCTGCAAGAGAACCTGCGACAGCTTCAAGATGAATATGATCAGCAGCAAACTCTGAAAGCTATTGAGCTTTCTAAAAGGCAGGCAGAAGAGGAAGAGATGCAGAGGGAGCAGCTTCAGGTCCTTCGTGAGAAGGAGTGGGAAAGGGAGCAACACAAAGCACTGTCTCAGCACTCAAGGACATGTTCTCTAGACTTCAGAGAAGTGAAGCAGCACCAGCATGAATCTGGAAAAGAAAACCTGAACCAGATAGCACAATCTTTGGACTTAGATACCACTCAGATCAAAAGCAGCCCAAGTTCTAAAACACCATCTCCAGATGCTGTCCAGAAACAGGTAACTAAAGGGAATTCAGTCTTCCCAATCAAACCCAGAGAAGCTCCACAGTACATCGGGGAGACAGACCAAAATCAGACAGTGTTGCTAAATCCTTTTGAAGATGAGGCAGATGCTAGTCCAGAAGAAGGCCACCCTGCAAACACATTGGCGGGAGACAGTTCTCAGGTGGTTTCTTTGCCCACCAAAGCCCTGCACAGTGATAAAAAAGAATATAATCCATTTGAAGATGAGGAAGATCAGCAAACAAATGGGGCAACTGTTTGTGCTTCAAATCCCTTTGAAGATAATGGAAATCCATTTCAAAAGTCTGTGAAGGATCAGAGTTCCGGTAATCCATTTGAAGGGTTGTCTTCTACCAATCCCTTTGAAGTTGATGATAATGAAATCTCAGGAGAGGACATTATAGAAGAAGAACTCCTTCTCCAACAGATTGATAATATCAAGGCTTATATTTTTGATGCCAAACACAGTGGACGGATGGATGAGGTGGAGGTACTGACAGAGAATTTAAAGGAACTGAAGCGCACATTAGCAAAGCAGAAAGAGAAATCCAACTGCTGAAGCAATAATATGTCCACATAAAAATAACTTTATAGTCCACTTAATGCTGGAGGATGGAGCAGATTGAATTTAAAAATAAAGGAGCACAGGTTACAAGAGGGAATGATGAAAAGAATTTTATGCTATGCACTTTCATTTAGGTGTTTCCACTACTATTTGGATTTGGAGAATGAAACTGAATATGCTAATACTATTCTACTATTCTCATACATGTTTAATAATACAAACTTTAAATAATATGAACTCTGTCACAATCAACAATTTAAAAAATGTTATCGTCACATGCTTATTTCTGGGCAAAATGGGAAAGTGCTAATAGGGAAATAAATGATTCAAAAATATGTGTGATGATGCAGACATCAGTCTGCAATCTTTCCTTCTATAATATTGCAACAAAACCAAAGGAAGGTCAGCCTTTAAAACTGGACTTCACTTAATAAGTGACCAACACTATTTTCTAAAATTTCTTTTGTGCATCAGATGTTTCCCCTGAAAATGACATAGCACAAGTTGTTACTGGTTAGTTCAACTGTCTTATGTGCTACAAGAAAGTGCTGTTAAAAACAGGCTGCTATGATTCTTTGAGCTGCAGAATATAAAAGCTACAGATCAATTTGTGCAATGCAAATATATAAAGGGATTTTTAGGGATTTAAAAACAAATCTGATAACTGTGATCTCATAGGTGGTGTGTTTGGGAATTTTTTTAAATAAAAAAGCCTTGTATGCTGCCATTTCATTTTCCCATGCCCCCTTTTTTTAAGCTGCCGCCATTGCACTGGCCATAAATTGCAGAGTAAAAGTAAAGGGGTCTGAGCTATGTTCATAGGTGAATTGTTTTTATAAAAAAAAAAGAGAAAATCTAACTCCCTCTTTCCAGGAAGAAAGTGGCAGTACCACTGCAAAATAAAATGTTATGGAAAACCATCCAATTTCTAACTACTTTTTTAAAACCTGCACATTCCTTTGTAAACTCTGGGTGACAGAATGATCATGTGTGTGGTGTTTGTGAGACTGGAACCCTGTTTACATAGCACTTGGGGAACAGAAATCTTGTTTGCAATGGAAAAGCCACTAAACTGGAATTTTATGAAAAAATTGAAGGACAAAGTTTGTGGCTGTGTAAAGCCCTTCAGTACTTCAGTTTACCACTTGATTCACTTCCTTTCAAAGAATGTGAATCTACATCAATGAATCAAACTTGAATGCCTTACATAAAATAGGGTTGGATTTGCTTTAAGCTCCAAGTATGAGTCTCTGTTAAAATCCACATGAATGAAGGCAATCACTTTTGAAGTGTGAGTGCCTAAAGTTGGTTGTCTAAATCTTGATTTGGGTACCAGAATTTGCTTCGATGGAAGATGCATGTGCCTGCATCTCTGAAAAATCAAGCCACTTTTGTTTTCTAAATCTAGATTTAGGTGCTTAGCTTTAGGCACCCATGTTTGAAAGTTTTGGCCTAACTGTGTGTGTGTAATTTTAGATGCAATAGAGCAAATGGTTAAAACAGACCATGCTAGCACCAGCATGCAAATATTATTGATCAGTAAATATGAAAATGCAAACTCTTATGTGACAGAACAGTGTTTGTGGTTTTGCCTAAATAAGTTACTTGTGTCTTTTTTTAAGTCTCAAGAGGCATAAGTAATATTACTGCCTAAAAGTCAAAAGTAGGCTCTTTAAACTTTGTTTCATCCTGAGTAAAAGCACAGGGAGTAATGCATATAAAATTTCCTTTAGTGACTTTAAATAGTAACTGATTAGATAAATCAATTGTAATTTAAAGTAGTCACACATGGAAGGTTCCGTGTTTCCTTTTCAAAGGGCTAGTAACATCCAGAGCTGCTTGTTGCAAGCTAAGCATTTACTGGTTGTATTATTTAAAAGAAGATCCTTGAATATTAATACCATAAAAATCTCCCTAATCAGAGCTCATTGAGTCCTTTTCCTGTGCTGTGACACTGGGTAAAATCTACCAGGACTAATGGTCTTGCAGAAATATCAGGAACCTCAGGCTGTGGGGAGGTGTTTCCTGGCACCTCTTGAAAAATGCACTACAAATGGTGCTAGCACCAGCTTAAGGCAGGTGAGATGCATGTTCCTGTAGCTCTGAGATTAGTCAAGGCATGGAATTGTTTACATTTTAAAAGCATAACAAGTTAGTTATTCATATTCATTCAAGGCAAAACTGTTTCCTGTACCACACCAGAACTGGCTCCTTGACTACAAAATTTATTTTGCTCTCAATTTAAAAGTAAAAAATGGTTGAGGCTTCAGCTTTTTACATTGGGAGGCAAAATGTGTTCCTTTGTTGCAAATATCCTGCATTGTTTGTGTTTTACAGTGTAATATACTAAAGTATATGTATTGTACATGTAACAATGTATTTTTACAAGCTGATAAGATGCTAGTGTACCTCATGAGCTCAGTCAATGTTAAATGTGATAGACTAGAACTTCTAATGGTAAAGGTGATCTCCAAAGTGAAAACCTTATATCTGTATGTGGACTGCTGTGGAGATTACATTATAAAGCAGAATGAACACATCCTATTGTCAAATAACTGGCATTGACATTGTTAACAAACTTGCATGCACTACTCTATACTGAATGTTTGTAAAGAAATAAAATAACATGTTTATTTTGGTGTTTGTGTGCACTAGTTGGAAAATGCTTTTAAATGTGGGTCTGCATCCCAATAAGATCTCAGTGGGCCAATGTTAAGTGTGCAATAGAGGGAAACTTTAATATGCCATTACAGTAATTTTCTTTTGGGGGCTTATCAAACTGCTTTAAATTAAGATGTGCAGCTGCACACTTATCACCCCTTTCCTCATGTCCTGACAAGTCAAACCACATAAAATTAGTGATTCTTCCACTTCACAGCACATTCAAACCCAAATCAATTACCGCTTGTGGGTTATGCTGTCATGCAGCAATGTTCAGCAGGCCATGGGTGTTGATACAAGTTTGGTGAAAACTGATTGCTCCATCTTTTAGTTTTAAATAGGGGACTGTTTAGGGAATAGGTTTATTATTTTATAAGTAGCCTCTATTAATCTGCATTTGTTATAACAGTGTTGCTGATAATACCAAAGCCCAGCTTAGAACCATTTGAAAAAAATTAGACTTGTCTGTTACCATACTGGGTACTACCACTATCTAGTGAGTACCTCTTTCTTAAACATGATGGATCTTAGCTGTCAGTTGACATGGGAGTTGTATTTTCTGTAGCCAGAGTGGTTAGAGTGACCAGATGTCCTGATTTTAGAGGGACAGTCCTGACTTTTGGGTCTTTTTCTTATGTAGGCCCCTGTCCTGATTTTTCACATTTGCTGTCTGGTCACCCTAAGAGTGGTGGGATCTGGGTGAACAAGGTTAAGATACATATCCCCCACCCACCCTGCTTGACTCAAGTTTGAAAATCCATCCTAAGGCTACTTACTTTAGTAAGTAAATATCATTAGTTTCACCCTTGAAGTAGACTGAGCAAGGCAGCTTATGATAATTTTGCAAGGTTCCCTCTATTTAATCACCTGCAGGGTAACTTGTTTTCTTTCAGTAGTCTCAAATCTGTTTCTGATACTCCTTGTCTTTCACATGCTGGACCTCCCACTACATGGAAGCTCCATCTCATGTCAGTTCACTTCTCCTCCCGCTGCAAAAAAGCAAATTACAGGAGCTGGCTTTTTTTGTTTTCTGCTTCTTTATGGAATTACCACCTTACAAACATCTACTTAGCTCTGGGAATAGTCCCATTTTACAGCTAGGGAAATTGAGGCAGAACTATTTGGACATGTCACCCTTCAG
The DNA here is from genome assembly GCA_007922305.1 of Dermatemys mawii. Taxonomy (NCBI): domain Eukaryota; kingdom Metazoa; phylum Chordata; order Testudines; family Dermatemydidae; genus Dermatemys; species Dermatemys mawii. The sequence continues at coordinate 11,362,164 of ML677372.1, read as the reverse complement.
CTACAGTGCCTACTCACAATATCATTCTTTGATTAAAGGTAGATGAACTTGAGACACAGCACTCCTTTATATATAAGCAACGTGGTGCAGGGCTGAGAGAAAGCTTTGCTAGACAAAATGTACTAAAAAACAGAACAAGCTGAAGTTTTAAAAATTTATTTAAAAATATTCTCTCACTTGTCTGAATAATCTACATTAATGGGTCCAACCATATTTACGAAAAGACCTCTTGTGAATCTAGGACTTTCATCTAATAACATGGACCAGTTTTTTGTGGGGGGATGGGGAGAGGCTGTGAAATATGCCTCACTTACTAAAGCACCTTGTATCCTATGCCTGTCTGCACTTTGAATATCAGCAGAATTGCCTGATCTGTTAAATCAGGATATGGCTTTTTCTTTCATGGCAGCTTTATATTTGCCCGTCATCTCTTTAGGCAGCGGTACTAGACCGGGGCAGGGAATCTGGCCTTCAATTTCACACATACATTCACGCAGGTGATATTTTTTGGGTCCAAATGTTGCAGGATGAGAGAGTTGCTTTTTCTCTTGCTCCTCTTTCTGTAGTGTTTCCCTGGAAGAGGAAAAACAATTAGCTATTAAGAAGGCTGTCTTTCTTCCTCTCTTCTCCACTCTCTCCCCAGCTGCCAAAAAAAATGGTGGTGGTGCATTTTTTTCATACACCAAACTTTCACAGGGCAGCATCTCACACAGTAATGGCTGCTAGCAGTCAAACAATCTTTCGAGGACTGATGTGTAGAAAGAATCCCCATTCACTTAGCTTGGAACAGCTTTACTTTGTCAATAGCACATTTCTCTCAGCCACAGGGGGGTGATCAGGTCCCCTTTTTCTAAACCAGTGGTTCTCAACCAGGGATAGATCAGTTCACCTAGATATTTGTCTGGTTTTACAACAGGCTACATAAAAAGCACTAGTGAAATCAGTACAAACAAATTTCACAGACCATGATTTGTTTATACTGCTCTGTATACTACACACTGAAATGTAATATGATAATATTCCAATTGATTTTTTAATGGTTATAATTAGACAATTTTTCAGTAATAGTGTGCTGTGACACTTGTAATTTTATATCTGATTTTGTAAGTTTAAGTGAGGTGAAACTTGTGGGTACACAAGAGAAACCAGACTCTTGAAGGTGGCACAGTAGTCTGGAAAGGTTGAGAACCAATGTTCTAAACCTCCTGGTTTAAAAGGCCTTGTCCACTTTCAACCCATTAACTCTTACAGTTCTGTCAGAGAGGAGACAAGGGCTCCTCACGTTGTGAAGTATGTTTACTTACTCGCTTTTACCCAAGATTTTTTTAACATGCTCCACTATCTCTTTGTTGCTTTTATCTTCCACGTCAACCAAGACTTGCTCGCCACTATCTGTAGAGGAAAATTGTACAGAAATGGTATCAACAGGTGACTACCCAGAAGTCTCTACCATTTCGCATTTACTCTAATTAGAGTAAATATTTGAAGGTGTAAAACACCAGCAAGAGTCACAAACAGCACAATGTGCTGCCTGTTCCTCGGTCAGTAACTTCACTTTCATATGTACCTCTCAAAGGTGCAAACCAAACTTTTGAAGGGGTCTTGGTGTGGGTGTTAGCAGATAAAATTCAGCTCCCTGCAAACATTCCTTTTTACAGATAGGGCAGAGCTAGGAACAGAGCCCAGGCCTTCCAAGCCACAATCCAATGCACTATGCACTAGGCAACACTGCCTCCCTGTAAACGGATCTCATGACCAGAAAGCCATGAGGGAAGCCACCGCCTTAATCCATCAACACCAGGTATTCCTATGGGCTAGTAAAAGAGATACGAGAAGGCTTTACAGATGCACTGCATGTATGATGTGAGGTCCTTATTAAGATTACTCTGGTCATAGACTGTTACTATTCTGCAGTTACAGAACAAACCTCCTACAGCTTAAAATAGTAACACTGACTTGCTGTGAGCTGGAACATTGTAGAGCTTCTTTTAAATATCAGCACAACAGGTGAGCCTGCAAGTCTGTTAGGCACCTTATACAACTTTGCTCTCTAGGTCCTTTTAACGAGTGAGGTTGCAGTTACCTGATCATAAGAAGTCACTGGCAGTGCTTAGACCAGGGGTCGGCAACCTTTCAGAAGTGGGGTGCCAAGTCTTCATTGATTCACTCTAAGTTTTTGCATGCCAGTAATACATTAACGTTTTTAGAAGGTCTCTTTCTATAAGTCTATAATATAGAACTAAACTATTGTTGCATATAAGGTAAATAAGGTTTTTAAAATGTTTAAGAAGCTTCATTTAAAATTAAATTGAAATGCAGAGCCCCCAGACCAGTGGCCAGCACCCAGGCAGTGTGAGTGCCACTGAAAATCAGCTTGCATGCTGCCTTTGGCATGAGTGCCATAAGTTGCCTACCTCTGGCCTAAACATATGACATTGACACCCCCCAGGAAACAGTCAGTACAAGGCAGCGAGGGCACCCAGCAGCTTGTGGGAGAGAATCATGTGCCTAGTTGATTTGGGGGGCAGAGGAAGGGGTGTCCAGCACTCCAGGATAGAAGCACTTACCTAAATAGAACCTTAGAAATGGCGAAGGGGTCATGTTCTTAAACATCATGATCTGGACCCAGGGGTTTTTGTACTGGATCTGAGGGATGTTGAAAAACACAAATTTCCTAAGGGGAAAAGAAAACCAGAGTCTCTTTTAGCAAGCAGGTCAGTGTGTAAAGTAAACGCACACAACCCCCTCGGGCAGCCCTGGACAGACAGTGCAATTCACCGCCAGAGTGCTGTGCCCCAGGGACTGGGGAAGGAGTGGGGGAGGTAGTTCTGAAGCCCTCCCAGAGGCTGCACCCACCTGGTCCCCATGCCCCTAGTGTGGGGCGGGCTACCCGGCAGCCTCCTCTCCCCAGAGCTGCCGAGAGCGGGGTGGCGAGTTCCCCCCCCC
>ML677372.1:11269872-11354218 GCA_007922305.1 Dermatemys mawii | reverse complement strand
TACCCAGCCCCCCCGCCGCACTCACCTGGCCCCCTCGCTCAGCTCCCCCCGCGTGTTGTAGTTCACAGTCATCACCTTCACCGCGCTCTTGAAGACGATCTCCCCCTGCGCCAGGTACTGCAGGGTCCTGCGGATGGGGAACCGGCCCTTCATCGGCATGGCTGCAGCTGGCGGGACACGACCGGCTGCCCAGCCCCGCACCCCAACGCGCGGGGGAACAGGCCGCAGAACCCGGCAGGACGGGAGGAAACACGTGCCCCCCCCCCCCCCCGGGGGGGGCCCCGGGGGAGGTATTTTCCGCCCCCCCCCCCGGGGGGTTTGGGGGGGCATGGGTCGGAGGAGGAGCCGGGGGGGGGGTGAGTGGGGGGGGGGGGGGGGGGGGGGGGGTAAAGGGGTGGCCCTAGGAGAAGGCCGGAGTCTGAGTAACCTCCCTGGCTCGCCTCTACATCTGTTGTAGTGACCGGATAGTGCTGCTGAGCTGTTTGTTGGGGGATTGAGTCAGCTGCGGGGTTTTTTGTCCTACAGCCCCCGCACTAGAAAGCTACAGGTGTCATCAGCGTACCTGGGTTACTTTATCCTGTGTAATATTGTAAATTCCTTAATAAAACATTGTAGTGAAACATCAGAAAAATGATCCCCTCTCCTCAGTATTGCTTAGGTCAGCGGGCGGGGAGGGCTCCACTGAATTAACCCAAAGAGGAAATTATTTTTAACAGTGTGCATGTTGCACACGTGAAGTTGTTTCCTTGCAGCAAATGTAGAAAACAGAACTCCAACGTGGAAACCTTGTGTGGACATTGCTGATCCACAAGCTTTTCCTTTACCAGCCATGTACTTCACTTTTATTATAGTATTTATTTAATTACTAAATGTATAAAAAACAAAAAACAAACAAAAACAAAAACAAAAAAACTTTTAAAAAAACCTAGGCACCAGAGGGGAGAGTAGACAACACCTGCAACGATATAGCTCCCTCTATGCTATTTGTTAACCGTGCCTGAAGTCATTCTGACTTCCATGTAATACTGGCATGGTACTTCATTTGTATGTTAATAATGGCTTTTTTATAATGAGGAAATTGAGTTGGTGGCCTTAAAAATACTGGAAAGAAAGCATTATCCAGCTTGCTACATGGGCATTAGAGTTCCCAGCTGCTGGCATGAAGAGATTCCATGAAACTTCAGCTTTGTTTCTTTCTTTTGTTTTTCTCTCTTTTTAAAAAAGTAAGTTTTTAGCCCTCTTGGGTGTGAATAAAAGCTTGAACATAAAGTTTGTGCATCTAAGACCTCAGAAATCAGAAGGCAAATAAAGAGCCTAAAAATTTACTATTTTAAACAAATCTTGTTACTTTTGAGCTATTGGCAGGACTATTTTATGTGGGCACATGCATGCGTGCTTTACTCATGATTTTGGAAAAGCTGGACTTGGCAATGCTGATTTACTAGTATAGTTAGGGTTAAGTAATTAGTACTAGCAGTGGGTGCAGAAAGGTGACTATAATCCCTGAAAACCACAAACATCAAGACCCTGTTTTAGAAGCCAGCAGCATAAATCAACAACAGGTGGGTGAAATCAGATTATGCATGTATGTAGTTAACACAGTTGTTTATGGGGAAGTGATCTGTGATTAGAGCCTGATACTGATAGTCAGGGCTCCTTGGTTCAGTTCCTCTCTCTGCTACTTACTATGTGTATGAACTGTAGAAACCACAGCTACTCTGGGCCCATTTCTCCACCCACTTAGCTTGTATGGCCGTGATCTACTTGTTCATAACACGGTTTGCAGTTGTGTATCACTTTTTGTCCAACATTTTTGAAGCAGTTGAACAGTCAGCATTGATTTGGAAAGAGGTTTTATTCAATGTTATTTACACAATGTGAACTTGAGGATTTATACCCTGATTCAGGAGCTTTTCCATAGTTGGGTGTGGGCTACTGTCGAATACACAATAGCTCCCACCTTTGCCTGCAGTGACTGTGTGGCCAGTATGATTACAAGCATTCACAGGGTATTACAGTATGTGTTCCCTTTGCATAGTGTAGAGTAACAGTAATTCCCAACTGAGGAGCATGTACTCCCTACTTCTACCCAGCACTGAGCAGTTAACCTTAGAAAACTAAGCTGGCAAAACCCTGCCACCAGGTGACATGCCAAGAGACTCCAGAGCCTGCAATTAGGGGAAAGCTGAAATGAATAAGTTTATTATGTGCTAAATGCAGCCAACAGTCTATTTCTAGCAAACTTTAACCAAAAGGCTATGATAATGAGAACACCCTGACCTCTGGGCCAGATAGCTGAAAAATTCCAGTTCAACATGGGAAATTATGAGAATTTAGACCTTCAAGGGCTTGGAATAAAGAGACCAGCACCTTGAATGGCCCCTGTGGATTGTGTCACTGAAGAGTTGAGCACAGAAATTGTGAGTAGGTAAACAAACAGGACCGTACATAAAGTCAGCAGCAGCAGTATTTTTCACAAGCTGAAGCTTCTGAGTTGCCCTCACCATAGCAGTCCAGCTTTGAATAACAAAAATATAGATACCTTGGAAGAAAGGAAGCAATATCTTGGCCAGCATAAGAGATGGGATTTCTAGCTTTTGATGCTATTTGAGCTTGTATAAGTAGAGAAAAGTCTGAGATTGAGAACCATTTTATAAATGGCTGGGCAGATGCCTTCAGCTAAGGAAAGTGGTTATTGAATTCCCAGGGTTAATCAACAATTCACAGACTGAGCCTGAACTAAAAACCTGCCTTTTATCCATGTTCCTATCTTTGCCAGATATTGAAAAAGAGCAAGGAAACAGCTCAATTGGCATATGAAGAAACAGAGACATGGAGCTGAGGATCCTCTGCATATCGATTAACCCACAGACCATAAGCAACTCACAAGCTGCTGATGTCTGTCCTGCTATTCTTTGAAATGTTTTGAGATGTTAGCATGGAAGATGCTATATAAAGTCAAATCCCTTTCTATATGTCAATAGCTGTTATGAGCAACTGAATTTGCTATTAAGCTAATCCATAATGGACAAATTGGTTTAGGGCTAGAGGAAGAAACCAAAAAACACTGATACAAACCATAATATTTTGCAAAGATTAGAATAATTCTCTGCTTACAATGTAAATAAGACAAATACAAGACTTGGGATCACAGCACAGGAGAGGAAGGATGTGGAATTATTTATGAGGAGATATAGCTTTAAGAGAGTTGGAAGAGAAATTTGAAGGAAAGAAAAGCCAGTCTGCAGATGAAGTCAGGTACAGTGTCCCAGGCATACCATGACAGAAGGCATGCAGTTGAGTGGCAGGGATGAGATGATAGAGACAGGAGAAAGGGGAAACTAGAGAGAAGTAAAGAGAAATGAAAGCTGACACAAACATAGAATCAAGATTATGTAGGGCCTTGAAAATGAGTCTGAAGAGCTTGAATTTTATGGGAAGCCAAAGGAAAGATTAAGGGAGGAGTTACTTGGTTGGAGTAAAAAATGGAATAAAAAAGTTAATACTAGTTAATAAACATTTAGTTAGTTTATTGCAGGGTGTGGTTACAGACAGTGTCTTTGGTGTGAGATGTAAGGCACAGATTGAACTGGGATAAGTGACTGGTCTCTTGGGACTGGAAGCAACCTGAATATTTTGTGATTTTTGGTGTAAGTGGCCACTGAGTAGCAAGATAGACTGGAGAGCCCAGGGCACTGTCTGTGACTCTATGGTAAGCCTGTTAAAGTGATCTAGGAACTCACATTTGTTACTGAGTTGGTGAAATCTAATTATAAAACATACCACCAGTTTGGAGTGTCTGCCCTGCTTTTAACAGTCTGCCCTAAGGTTAGGATTCATGGTTGGGAGCCACTCCTGATAGCATGACAACAGGGAAGCAGGTCAAACTGAAATTTTGGCATGGATGTGAAATGATCACCTGTGATTCAAGAAAAAATTAAAGCATTTATAGATATCAAAGATACATTTAGGTTTGTAATTCACTTTAATAGTATAAACCTCATTTAGGTAGTAGTATTAAGCCACAACAATATAATGCCACATTTAAACAGCATTTAATAAAATGCATAAGCTAATTCATGCACTGCAATACTCTATATACAAACACAACAATGCAAATTTCTCTTCATGACTGAAGATACTGATTAGATATAAAATTCAGATTAAAAAACTCATGCTATTATTTTTAAATGCCATCACATATACAAAGCTGATTTCACAAAGAATCTGTGAGAAAGCAACAGCTTTAACAGGTTTTAAACCTGAAATTAAATGCAAAGGCATAAACAACAATTTTCTAAACAATGAAGAAGCGAGAGTTACAAAAATATCCCAAGAAACTATAGCAGACAATTCCCTTTTGTAACAGATGGGGTATTTTTGTAAGAGCTCAGAGCTCATAGGTATGCCGAACACATACAATTATACAATGAAAAATGTGCAGGTTTTCAGTTATGAAAGTGTTTGAACACTGGCTTACAATATATTTTAAAGAACAGATGATTGTAGGAAAATATTCCAGAACTTGAACTTAATTCCATGGATTATAAAAAAACCAAACACGTATGCTCTATAAATAACATTCTTTTCTAAGGGATATCCCCACCTCTAACTTGAAATCTATTAATTCCCCTTTTTAAAATCTACACTGTAAAACAAACTCTTTAAATGGATCTCTACCTGCTTTGCAGTAATAGATGTTTCTAGGAACAGATTTTTAGGTGCAATGAGCCAATTACTAAGAGGTGCAGAGCACCTGCAATGGGAATTTAAGATGCTTAGCACTTCTCAGAATTTGGCTGTCTGTGATCACTATAGGGTGACCAGATGTCCCAATTTTATAACAACAGTCTTGATTTTTGGGTCTTTTTCTTATATAGACTCCTCTTACCCTTCCCCCATCCCGATTTTTCACATTTGCTGTCTGGTCACCCTAGACCACTACAGGAAGCTGATTTCACATCCTGTAGTTCCTGCAAGATAGTACAAAACATATTTAATCCATATTTATATTTAAGCACATTTTGTCTTTCAAAAGGGAAAAAAATTCAAATTTGTGAATTCCATAACTCGTCAGTCTTAGAATATGGTCATCATTTTTTAAATTCACAGTTCAATTATTATTCTTTGACATGTCTGCAATGCTGATCAACACTCCAATGCATTTCTTAATCTAAAAAAATTGTTCTTGAAATAAAAAAAGCATTTAAAGATGTTAAGGTTGCCATTCTATTTTCAACAGAAAGCAAGAATATTCAAACGGTATGATTGTCATGACACTAAAGAAAAGGCCAACTTATGCAAGAAATGCTCCCATTGATTTAAATGAGTGTTTTACATGCAGAAGGCCTCAGAAATTGGGCTTGAAATATTAAAAAGATGGATGTTTCACAAAGTTGATATTTGAAACAAAGTCTACATATGTTTATTAAACAGCAGGGCAAAAAAGAACACATTCTTAGTATTCCTCACAGCAAAGACTTTTACAACCAAGGCCCTGATCCTGCAAAAGCTTATGCATGTGAGGTGTTTTCCTTGACTTCAGATGGCTCAATGGGAGGTGAGCACATGGAGTGTTCAAAGATTTGGGCCCGGATATGTACAAAATTTTCCTAAGGGAGAATATTTTAACCACTTAAGTTACTGAAAGGTCTGTAGATTGTTACTTTTCTTTTCAGCTAATTTGGATTTACATAAAAAGCCTGTGCAAAAATAATTACATTAACCTCAGAAAAAAATGAATTTCAGAAATTCTTTGTGATAGAGGAGTTCTCAGTGCCTTTCATCTTTATCAGTAATGTAATTGTACAGTTTTCTGAGCATTTAATTTCCATAACTGGATGTTACTTGCAAAGCTAACTGAAGTTGTTTTTATTTTTTAAACTATTGAAGAAAACAACATTAAAAACTGAATCTCATATGGACAATTCTGTTCCCTTACATACCTCTGACTGATCATTTCCTTCAGTGTTGTTGCCACCGATCTCTATTTTTATAGTAACAGAGTATGTGAGTGGACTGTTTCAGCACACTCCTCTCAGCCCTTCTGCGACAGAAACAAGAAATACAGTGTAGAGGAATGTAATCTAAACCTGGAACTTACTTTATTTTAAATTTCCGTATAAACAGATAGTTTAGGATACTGATTATTAAAAAACCTGACATTTTACACCACAAAGGTGGGAGGCATTGTCAATACAGAGGATGATTAGAATATTTTATAGGAAGATCTGGATGACCTGGAAGACAGGAGTGACAGAAATGGGATGAAATTCAATAGTACAAAATATGTCGTCATGAATTTAGGGACTAATGATAAGAATTTCTGCACAACCTAAGAGCTCGTCAGTTGCAAGCGACAGAAGAAGTGAGAGACATGAGTATGTGGGCTGGTCACAGAATGACTATGAGCCACCAATGTGATATGGCTCTGCAAAAGGCAAATGCAATCCTAGGATGTGTCAGGCAAGGTATTTACAGTAGAAATAGAGAAATATTAATGCTATTGTACAAGGCACTGATAAGACCTCCTTTGGAATATTGTGTATTATTCTGGTCATCTGGGTTCAAAAATGATTAATTAAAATTTCAAACTGGAACAGGTGCAGAGAAGAGGAATGGAGGGTCTATCTTACAAGAGAAGACTGGAAAAGCTTGGCTTGTTTAGTCTAGCAAAAATGAGGTTGAGAGGGGATATGATTACTTCCCATAAATACATTAGGGCAGTTAATACTGGGTAGGGAGTGGGCGGTGAAGTCCCATTTAAGCTCATGAACAATGATGGCACAATAAAGTATGGACATTAACTGGCCTTAAACAAATTAGGGCTGGAAATCAGAAGAAAGTTTCTAGCCATCAGTGGGGCGAGCTTCTGGAACATCCTTCCAATCTGAGCTGTGGGACAAACAACTTTATTAGTTTTAAGAGAGAGCTGGATAAATTGTTGAGTGCAGCTTCAGGGTTGCTTTGATGGTAGGAGGCAGAATTCATTTCCAGTTAATGACTCATGTTCCTAAAATCTCACACTTCAGGATTTCAGCTGGCCACCTGCAGAGGTCAAGAGAGGATTCTCTTCCTCAGTGTATTATGGGCGGCTTTTTTAATGTCTTTCCTCTGAAGCATCAGGGATGCCCAAGGCTGGAGATGGGACATTGGGCATGGTGGGGCAGGGTTCTGAGGTGGCACTGAACATTCTCTGTCTCAGGTGCTCGGCTGGCTGGTTGCTGCTCACATGCTTGGAGTCTAATTGATTGCCATATGTGGGATCAGGAAGGGATTTCCCCCCAGGACAACCTGGCAGTGACCTTGGGATTTCTTTGTCTACCTCTGCGGCATGAGGATGCACATCACTTGCCAGGATTATCTGGATATATCTCACTAAATCATTTCCCCGACACTGCAGGGGCCTCAGGCACTTGTGCACCTTCGTCCCTCTTATTCTTTGCCTATGGTACACGATAGTTTAGTTTCTTGTGGGCTGTAATACTTTGGTCCAATTTTGGTTGTTGGATTTAGTGTGCGGGCGCTGGGTAAAGTTGTTGGCCTGTGACACACATGAGGTCAGACTAGATGATCTGGTGATGCCTTCTGGCCTTAAACTCTATGACGTGACTGTTATGGTCTTGTTGAAGATTTTAGAAATGACATTTATTGCACCATGTATTGCATTCTGCCTTTTACTTTATTCTGTGGGATATAGTTCAAAGAAATATGGCAACCTTTCTTCTAATTAGCCACTAATGGAGGCTTAAAGAAATCACTTTAAAACTGTACAAATAGACCTCTCTGAGAAGACTATAAAAAGCCCCTCTGTGTCTATCAAGAATATAGGGGAATATTTACTGTCTATTTTTAATTCATGTTTTCCCTTGTGAATTGTAGATTTTATTAACTCTCAGTTGGATGACTCCTACCAGTCATGACAAAAGGCTGAGAAAATAACTTGAAAACCTCAAATGACTTGGATATTTTTAAAAAGCACTGAGGACAAAATGCCAGATTCAGCCTTGGTTTAGAAACAGGTAGAATTCTACTGAAGTTAATGGAGATGATCCTGTCTAAGGCCGGGCCCAGTCCGGACCAAGAAATGAAGATTAGGAAGGTCCTGATTAGCAACTCAATAGTAAACTTTCTTTTAACATATAAAAATGTATGAATACAGGGCTACATATGTATATATACTACATACACCCTTTATATACACTGTACATAATATATTACACAGAGACAGAGATAAAACACATTCATACACACATACATACAACTATATACATATGCATTAGCTACATGAGTGAGCTCTATTACTAAACATGAAGAAATTTACGAAGGTAGAAGGAAGGCACAAAAATATTTTAAAAACAATATTAAAAAAAAAAGATGGGGGAGGAAAGGCATGAATGTAAAGATCTTAGTAATTCATATTCAAAGCCCTCACATATCCCAAATAAGAAGTTAGACATCTGGAAATATGGAAAACTGTGATATACTGACATGGATATTTTCCATGATAAATAGAGTACAGATTTCACAACAGAGAGCCCTACAATAAGGAAATTATAGGCGATAGTGCTTTTCGTTTCCAATATAATTGACTTAACTTTTTAAAAATTTTGTATGTGTATTTAATTTTAACTTCCATATTCATTAAGACTAACATTTTAAGTGTTTACAAAATAATTTCACATTTAATACTGATAACCATTAAGGTGGGTTTATATCACACAGGCTAAAAAGGGGAAGTAGGGCATCCTTAATAAAACAATACGTGTAGCCTTATTTCTAAGGGGCTTGACAGTCCTATCAAAGACACTTCTCAATTGACATAGCAACTTCAGAATTAAAGGGGGAATATCAAACACATTTTTTAAATAGTTTTTGATTTTTCACTCTTCACTCTTTATAAGGCCCTCTTGCAAATTTAAAAGTCACATTTCTATTATTAGTTTATCTTTCTGTATCTGGTAACTCTGACCTTCTTTCCCCATTTTGTATGAAGCAGAAGCCAACATTTGCTGGCTCTACTTGTGTACAAACATGTATTGTGACAGCAGATGTTCTCTGCTACTATAATAGTAAGTCTATGCTTACACAGGGAGCCAACCATGATAGTTGCAGTGCTGTACTATCAGGTGGATCTGATGCACTCCTGGAACTAAATTCTGAGATGTACCTGAGGCTACTTGTTGCTTTTCTTCCCATCTCTCTGCTTTTTCAGGGGTAAGAGAGGAGGAAGGAAAAACAAACCCACACACTCTTTTCTATTTTCCAGATAAGGACTGAAAAAGAAAAGAGAAATTTCAAATCAAATTAAGGAAAACAAAACAAAATTAAAAAGAAAATCCTTTGTCTATAGGAAGATTTGAACCTGCAAGTACTTGTTGAGAAATCTGCATTTTAAGCCTTGGAGCAGTATTGTTATGGCATGTATTTAGCTGTCTTCCTGTGTATGTGCAGACATCCTACAATACCAGCGGTAAGCAGCTGATGCCATGACTGGAACTATGATATCTGTTCATTTCTTGTTTATGTCAGTGGTGCCTTAAATGTAATTGAGAATGGCAATGATGTCACTACAGTTCTAAGAATCCAGTGCACTAAAAGGTTTGCATGAAGTGTGTGTGTACACATACCAATGCTAACTCCTGCATTGTCTGATATGGATTGGGTGCCCATCCCTGTTGCTATTGCAGAAGGGCTTTCCTGATCTTCACTTGCTATAGGTGAATCCTTAGCCGGATGGGCCCCCCTCTTCCTGGCTGAAATCCATTCACAGTGGCATTGTCAGTCAGTTCTTTAAACTAGGTAGTGCTTTTAAAATTCTTCCCTGATTAAAAATGTCAGTAAGTCAGGGAAAGACCCTAATCACCACTCCTACCCATACAGGGGCTGAGGTGGGAGAATATTCTGAATGTTCAGTGTTTCCCAGCATCATTTCAACAACCCCATTCGATACACATGGCCACAAAAAGGGCGCAGTTTCCAGCATTACACAACCTCTACTAAAGAAAAAAAACTCTGATAATAAGGACATGCTAGAGATTGGTTAGCCCCTTGTGCACCTTAGGACCCTTATGGGTTTTGCAACATTGGGAAATCATCAGGGTGAAGGAGTGCGCTGGCCATGCCTCCTCCTACCCTATTATACCCCAGAACACATCCTATGCCAAAGTCTTCTATGCGGGGTAGAGCAAACCCAGCTCGATTCCTGGCATAGAAGCCCCCCTGAGTGAATGCTATGTTCCCATCTGTGGAGAAAGAAGTTGTTCAGGACTATTTAGAAAAGCTGGACAGGCATAAGTCCAGGGGCCAGATGCACTGCAGCTGAGGTGCTAAAGGAGTTGGCCAATGTGATTGCAGAGCCATTGGCCATTATCTTTGAAAACTCATGGCGATCGGGGGAGGTTCCAGAGGACTGGAAGAAAGCTACTGTAGTGCCCATCTTTAAAAAAGAAGAAAGATCCAGGGAACTACAGGCCAGTCAACCTCACCTCAGTCCCTGGAAAAATCATGGAGCAGGTCCTCAAGGAATAAATTCAGAGGCACTTAAAGGAGAAGAAAGTGATTGGGAACAGTCAGCATGGATTCACCAAGGGCAAGTGATGCCTGACTAACCTAATTGCCTTCTATGACAAAATAATTGGTTCTGTGGATGAGGGGAAAGCAGTGGATGTGATATATCTTGATTTTAGCAAAGTTTTTGATACTGTCTCCCACAGTATTCTTGCCAGCAAGTTAAAGAAGTATGGGCTGGATGAATGGACTATAAGGTGGATAGAAAACTGGCTAGATCGTCGGGCTCAACGGGTAGTGATCAATGACTCCATGTCTAGCTGGCAGCTGGTATCAAGTGGAGTGCCCCAAGGGTCGGTCCTGCAGCTGATTTTGTTCAATATTTTCATTAATGATCTGGAGGATGGCGTGGACTGCATCCTCACCAAGTTTGCAAATGACACTAAACTGGGAGGAGCGGTACATATGCTGGAGGGTAGGGATAGGATACAGAGGGACTTAGACAAATTAAAGGACTGGGCCAAAAGAAATCAGATGAGGTTCAACAAGGAAAAATGCAGAGTCCTGCACTTAGGATGGATGAATCCCATGCATTGCTACAGACTAGGGACCAAATGGTTAGGCAGCAGTTCTGTGAAAAAGGACTTAGGGGTTACAGTGGATGAGAAGTTGGCTATTAGTCAACAGTGTGCCCTTGTTGCCAAGAAGGCTAACGGAATTTTGGGTTGTCTAAGTAGGGGCATTTCCAGCAGATCTCGGGATGCGATCATTCCCCTCTATTTGGCATTGGTGAGGCCTTATCTGGAGTACTGTGTCCAGTTTTGGGCCTCACACTACATGAAGGATGTTGAAAAATTGGAGAGAGTCCAGCGGAGGGCAACAAAAATGATTAGGGGGCTGGAGCACATGATTTACGAGGAGAGGCTGAGGGAACTGGGTTTGTTTAGTCTGCAGAAGAGAAGGATGAAGGGGGAATTGATAAGTGTTTTCAACTACCTGAAAGGTGGTTCCAAAGTGGATGGATTTAGACTGTTCTCAGTGGTAGCAGATGACAGAACAAAGAGTAATGGTCTCAAGTTGCAGAGGGGGAGGTTTAGGTTGGATATTAGGAAAAACTTTTTCACTAGGAAGGTGGTGAAGCACTGGAATGGGTTAGCTAGGGAGTTGGTGGTATCTCCTTCCTTAGGGATTTTTACAGTCAGGCTAGACAAAGCCCTGGCTGGCATGATTTAGTTGGGGATTGGTTCTGCTTTGGGCAGGGGTTTGGACTAGATGACCTCCTGAGGTCCCTTCTAACCCTGATATTCTATGATTAGTGGACTTTATGCCTGCCCTACAGCCAATTTGTGTCAGGAATTATACTGCAAGGGGGCTGTAGGTCAATGATGAGTCTTGCCATCTGTGACTATACAGCCAGCCAAAACTTCCACTGGACAGCAGTCAGTTTTCTGCTGCATGGGGCCTTTATAATCTAAACACTGTCTACACTCCAACTCTTTTAAGATGAGTCAAATCTGGGTCTGTGTGTCTCACCTAAAAATGTGGGATCTGAATCTCCTTTCCCTTCCACCAGTTTTACATCAGAGTAACACCACTGGTTTCCAAGGGTGATTTCTAATTTACAAATAGTGGAAGTTAAAGGAAAATAATCTAATCTTAATTGTGCCTGCAGTATGACTAAGGATAATTACTTTTATTTAGATTTTTAAAATATGCCTGTTTGCTTTAGGTGCATATACAGTAAAAACAATTACAAAAAAAATAGGCCAAATATTGCTTACCCAAATTAATCCTTCATCACTGTCAATAACCATTCCTTTAGACCCAGATACAAACTCCAAACTCACATCTTTCTCGAAAGAATGAGAAAACAGACAGGCCCTCCAGCATACCCTGATGGTCAACAGACCATCACTCACTGCATTCAAAACAATTTCAGCCAACAAAGAATTCCAGTTTTTGTATTAACTAAATCTTACTGCTATATATGGATGGCCAAACTCTATTCACCATGACACTTCTACTGAGTTAAAAACTCTTTACTTTTAAAAATAGGACAATGAGATTTTATCAGATTTTGAAGAAGGGTAAATTTTGAGGCAGGAGTAGGAACTTTACTTGGATGCAAGGTTTTCTAGAATCACTGTCAGGCTGTGGTACTTTGGCTCCTAATTTTGTCAGGTCAAATCTGGCCACACAATTAGGTTTGTAAAAGTAAGTTTTTACCAAGTTTAAGACCAATACAAATATTTCCAATAATTCTGTTATTTCAAAAGAAAAACAAAAATATTCCCAATCTATATTTACAATACAAAAGTGCATTCTTGTGCTTAGAAACTTAAAGTGAAACTGACTAGAAACCAAAGTGAACCAGACTAGTCTATTCTCATTGTCCAATCCATAAGATATGGAAAGACTACACAAACAAGTCAACAAATGGCAGCAAATAATTTACATTTGCAACATGCTTTCAGTTTTAACAATCAAATGCATTACTAGCAAATTAGGCAAAGAATTACTATTTGAACATATGGGATCAGGTCCTATGTGGCAGCCAAACTGTGAAGACTGTTGGTCAACAGTGTGGAAAGATGACCAAAAGCTCATCTTTGCACTCCTATGGTCTTGGGAGCTGCTGTGTGCAGGCCATTCCCACTATGCTATGTTAAAGCAGCAAGTGAGTTTCAATGGCCACAAGGAACTGAAAATATGGCCAATGATTAGCATAATACAGGAGCAACTTGGCCATGCCTTTTTCCCTTGCTACCCCAGCCACAGGTGACTGGAATGGCACAAGAACCCCTAAATCAGCTCCATCCCTCTGGTAGATCAGCCTTATATTAAGAGATTCCTTCTGGAGCCAGTTAAGATGACTCCACAGCTAGATTACCTCACTGGTTTGGTGCAAAAAAGTCACACCACAATGGAGTTTGGCCTATAATTTTTAATAGGATAATAATATTTTAAGTGCCTCTTTTACAGCATCTCTCTCTCTACAGCATACCAATTCCTTGGCTCAGTGTTAATGGTAGCTCTTGAGCAGCATGTGAAAAAGAAGCATGAAGCTTATTATCCACACCTATTTCATTATTTGTAACTTGTATTCAAATAGCTGAGACCCTGAATATCTCCTAAGCTGTGGGATCCACCATCTGCTGTCCAAATTGCTACCATCTAAACTGTTTGTGTTAGAATCAAAACAACATATGATCACAGAAAACATTTCTTTTTATTAATGATATGGGGGCTATGTTAGCTCGGCTCTGACAAACCATGCCAATGATGCTACACTAACAGACTCTTCATAGTTTAAAGGTGGTAATTTGAGCGTTTTAAAATCAAAGGGTATGTCTTCACTACCGCGTGTAGCCGTTGATCTTTTAGCGATCGATTTCTCGCGTCTTATAAAGACATGAAAAATCGATTGCCAGCGCTGCCCCCGTCGACTCCGCAACTCCAGCTTGACCGGAGTCGTAAGCTGAGTCGACGGAGGAGTGCGCTGCCGACTCCTGCCGCCGTGAGGACGGGAGGTAAATCGGCTGCAGATACGCAGACTTCAGCTACGTGATTCACACAGCTGAAGTTGCGTATCTGCAGTCAATCCCCCCTGCAGTGAAGACCAGCCCATAGTGTAATTATGGAACTGCTTCACTTTATCCATTAAGTACATTTACACTTTTTTAAAATAAATCCTAGGTATAGGCTTGATTGCAATACCCATATTCACACTGAATAGCATTTTTACTCTACATAAAGTCTTCCTGAAGTCTATGAGACTACTTGCAGAATAAGGTACGAACAGTATGGTCCTATGTTTGTAGGATGCACTCTATACATGTTAACAGAGCTCTGCAAATTCACTATTTTTATTTATGAAATTTAATGCATAAATTTTAGCAGTTTCATGTGATTTTGCTCCACAGCTTAGTTTTATGTGGGTTTCCTTTTTCAAAATAACTATTTTCACAATGAAAAAAAAATTTTTTTTGCACATTTTCAACAGAGAAGCCATTTTTACTCAAACCCGGGCTCATCTTTACCAGCAAAGGAGACTCTTTACTTGAGAAATGTACATGTACAACAATATTTTTCATGGAAAATGGTCTCAATTGTATAATAGAAGTGGAAAAGCATCAATTTCCCGTGGTTTAGTATACTTTTTGTTTATGAATACTTCACACTCCTCTAAAATGCCTACTTGAACTGTTTGAATAATTTTTACTACACATTACAAGTGATTAAATTATATCACCTGCTAATCTTTTGCCATTAGCCCTCCATAAAAACAGTTCAATGTGCACTCTATATTTTTAAGCAAATAAGCAAAACAGTAAACCTCTAACTTTCACTTTTGCACAAAAATGGTCACAACTTTTCTTTGAAATTCTGTTTCCAAGGCAAATACCTTGTATGTTAAAATCCAGGCCACTACCAATTTCTAAGGCCAAGCAGTAAACCCTTAAAACAGGGGTTTTATATCAGAGGTTCTGACACAACCTTACAAGTCGTGACACTATAATATAAAGGCTAAGGCTTAGGTCTCCATTCTAGTTGGCCTAAGGATGTTCAAAATGTAGGACCTTTTGTCACTTTTAAAGAAAAGACAAACTTCATTTACTATAATAAAAGCCTACGAAGAAGATGGTGCTATACCTCAGATGTCTGCCTTTACACTGCACTCTGTCTACACCAGACTTCAAGAGAATCAAGATTTCTTAACTTTATGAAGATGGAGAATGTAACTGAGTTTAATATACCTAGGAGCTAAAATTACATAGCTTAACTTGTCAGAATGAGTATTACAAATGAGAGTCTTACAATAAGGATGAATTGTACCAAGACAAGACTTACTAATACAGTAGCAAGGAGTTGCTCAAAATCCTTTGGCTACAACTCAGACCCTTAAGAGACAAAAACAAACCCTGTTGGAATGTTTCTAAATCAATGCCAATACCAGAAATAAAAAAGTGCTGAATTCATTATTTATATATTTGTCACACACAAGTATGCATGTAGAAAATGACACTGCCATGTAAATTCATTAATGCAATTAATTATGTAATAAGCAAGAATCAGCTTAATGCAGCTTTATCTCTTCTGACAAAATGCTTTTTTATGAGTTTTGATTGCTTAAAATATTCAGTGTTAATAAATTATACTAAAATAAATGCAATATTAGCAGGAACAGGTGAATTCTAGAAAACAGCTTGATAGGTTACTCCCAAGATAAAAACAAAGATAGTTAGTATTCAACTCCAAACAATCGGTCATTAACTCTAACTGCACATGAATGAATATAAGAAACCCAGCCAACACTCCCAATTCAGAACTGGGTCAGAACGGGGTAAGGAGCACTGCAAAGACGGGATGCTCAGTCCCTGGGGAAGGAAGAGAATCTCATGTTCTGCACTTATACATTAGCTGACAGCAGCATTATTGGCTCTAACGAAGTCACATTCATCTCCTTTGGCTCCTAGGATGGTGAGAGTGATATAGGGCTGCAGACAGAAGGAATGAGTTTGGAAATATAAAAAGTATACACATAGACTAGGAGTGCATGACTCTAGTTGAAAGGATTGCTTCCCTGTCAGTTAATGACTAATTCCCCCACAAAAGTTGGAATAACATCCATCATGACTGTATAAATATCTATGCCAGGCAGGAATTGAAACTTTCCGGAATCTGAAAGTTTCATTATTACTACGGCAAGAAATTGGTATTCTGCCTTCCAATTTGGGCAATTTCTGTTGCATTTATTAATGCTACTAATTATACTATAGTTATTATGCTTATGTCAAATAAACCTCATTTTCACTAGTTTAGCAGAGTTTAGTGCTAACAGTGTAGAAATCTGCTTTAAATTTCCACTTTACCATTAAATGCATAACATTATTAATAACAATATTTTGTAGTATAAATGATTGTCTCCTATAGCCTTTGCAGAAATCACTAGTATTTTGACCAAAAACATATGCAATTTTCCATTTGCCCTGCTCATAAGTAAAATGTTGATGACATTATCGCTTTGACAAGAAGTGCTTAGAAAGTGCTATCGTCATTATACCCTGGTAATTATTAGATATTAATTCCAAGGAAAAATTTAAATATATACATACTGTTCTTCTTTTAGCAATTTTTAATACTAATCTCTGACATTATAAAACTCTATTTTTGCCCATTGATAATTTCTAAATACAAAGCATGTTAAAAGTATGTTCAGTAATCTACAGCCTTCTGAATGAAAGGCATCAAAACACTCCTTGTGGCAGAAAAGGGTCCCAGTCAGAGATGTTGTAATAGCTTTTTATACTGTCATTGGAAATAAATAGACAAGGAGCAGTCTGGTAGGAAACTGGTAACGTGTTCGAAATATTTGCACATACCAAAATGTCATTTTTTAAAAACTTCTCTCTCTTAATTGCGTAGATACTTATTTTACTGAAATTACTTTGATCCATCAAGATGCATTGTTCCCACTACGCAGATGTGCCAGTTATTTGACCATTATACTCTGCTGTTTCCATTTTGAGGATGTATGGGATTATGCTGTCAATTGGAACATTTCCGATGAGACCAGTAAAAAAAAGTTCCTCTGTAATACTAGAGCTCATCAGTCTAAGTGCTGGCAGGCGAACTAGAATCCGGGCTAACCTGGAAAAGAAGTTCAGGAGATTATGAAAAGGTATAATGCATATACATCTACACTACTGTGCTGCTAAAGAGACGGATCTGCTTTTATTATTAAAGTAATTCATGAGTGAGAAGAAAGGCAATTTATGTTAATTTAGCTACTCTGAAAAGAATGTCTATGCTTATTCTTCCACTTTGCAAATTAAATGAAAAATGCACAGTTCTTTAAGTCTACTGTCTTTGAATTTCCCAACTTTGCAAATGTTTTATGGCCAAGGACAATGTCTCATACTGAGTAATGAGGACATTTTCACATTTTTAAGAGCAAAATGCTTAATTAGTTTAAATAATCTATATGGCATCACTCGCAGTTGCCTAGCAACTTATTAATGAAAAACCACATAGCAAGAGGGGCATGAGTATGTATAAAGAAGGAAGTAGAAATATCTGAAAAGAAAGGGGAATTTTGAAGGGTCTGTTGCTTTCTCTTATGCTACCCCAAATCATGTTTTGTTAATGTATACAGACAGTGATTAAAATATACAAATATACAAAAGTTAACCTTATACCACCACTGACCTTTTAAAAGCAGTTTTACTTTACAGTAATTCTGTAGCATATATACCGTGTTTAAATAGCAGCGTCACATGACCAAAAATTTTTTTCAAAATAAATGAGTTTTTTGATTAAATTATTTAAAGCATATAACAGCAGAGCCCTCTAGTAATAAAACGAGACTCTTGTTGATGGTTCATGGCTAGACTGGAAAACATTCTGTGGGTAGAACCAATTCTGCTAACACACCATCTCTTGTAAATGTGAGGGTTCATTTGTAAAGTGACTGAAGACTGGCATCCCTTTTTGTAGCCATAAATTTGAATACTTTCCTCTATCTATCTGATTTATGCCGGCAGTCAATTATTTAGAAGGGCAAGTATTCTGAATTCACCCATAAGTAAACAGGAGGGTGCCAACGGCACTCACAAAAATGGAGGCCAGTGTTTGAGAAATTTGGCCCTTTATGAATTTCTCTTCCCTCATTCTTTATTAAGAAGTATAACTGCATGAGAGAAGATTTTTATTTTTCAGTGGCGCAATTCACTTTACAGGGATAAAGCCAGAGTAACTAGGAAACAAAGGAAATTCTGTGCAACCAACATTTCAGAACATACTTTGGAAATTAAAAAATGGAGGAAAACCCAAAACCATAGGTAGGTAGAAATTCTTCTAATTACAAGCTTAAGGAGTGTAGTTACTATTCGCCATCTAAATCATAGTTTTCAAAGATTTATATGTTGATGGTTTGCGGATGCATGAAACTTACCATATGTAATCTGTTAAATTTTAAAAGGATCGGAATTGGTTCAGTCCTTTTATGGTCTCAGACTATTTGGCTCTTCTAACTTAAAAATAATAAGAACCTCCTTCAACACACTTTCCTACACCAGTCTTTATAAAATTAAAAAAATTGCAGGCAGTTGATCCTGCTTCTTGTACTGTTTAAACTAAACCTGTCTGCTTTTATAAATGTGCAAAGGAAGGCCTCAATCTTTTATATGAGTCCCCACAAAACTAAAATTTAGCAACATTCTTATGTCTTTATACTAAAGCCATTGCTCATGGAATTATTCAGGGTATCAAAAATAAATACCTATAAGTATCTTCTGGATAGGTTTTTTGGACATAGTCTTGCAATTCCATCTGTGCCTTCTCTTGGAATTTTTCTATTTGGCTTGAACTCGTCAGACCAGGGTGATCTAAAGAAAGAAAACATTTCCAAATGTCCATGGTTTCACCATAAAATAAGACATGAGTACTTACAAAGAATCTTCCACTTAATTTCATTCAACTCTTCCTCTTGGGTACCATGGTTGACATGATAGCTGCCGTAAGGAGTACCTCATTACATCTCAATAAATCATTCTGAGATGATATACATTATTTTAAAAGATATCAACATATATGTTATTAAATGAATTATTTGCAAACTAAAGTATTAGACACAATGCATAACATTATCATTTATGTACATATGCTTAACTAGTATAATTTTGTTATGAGTTGTGTGTAATAAGAACAGACATTGCTCATTAATATATAGGCTGATGCTGTAATTGTACTTTCTGGTCAATGCTGGTCCTGTTATATGTGTATTTGGCTAAAATATCATTCCTGGCTTTAGAATTAGTGCACTCACTTTTCCTTCTGCAGCTGGTTGTGCCCACAGAACTGGGAGCACAACAATTCTGAGTGCACACCTGCTATCAGTGGGTCCAATCAGGCTACAAGGTGGACAGTTTTTGAGGGCATAATCATTTCTTTCTGCTCCTTCTCATTTCAAATGGGTTTCCCTTTGTTGTTTGAACTCACTAGGTAGAATAAACAATTTCTTGCTTTCAAGATTTTTTTTGACTTCCAAACTTTGACCGGTTTGTGTTGTCAGAATTCCAGATGCTTTCAGCTCCTCACTGAGCGGTCAAATGATCAGAAAGGCAGAAAATGCCATATATGTGGCTATGCCAAAACTTCTTCAGCAATAGGCTCATAAGGGCACAAGTGTTGTGTTCCTTCTTGCTCTCCCTCGAAAAGGACTAGAGCAGGCCTATGCTTGGAGTCTTTCTCCTCCAACATCACCTAGAAGTATCTCTTACAGTGTGGCCTAGTGGACAGAGACTGAACTAGGACCAGAAGAACTAGGTTCTATTTCTGTTCTGCCAACAGCCTGTTGGGTGATCTTGGGCAAGTCACATCACTTGCCCTGTGGCACCATTTCCCCATCTGTAAAATGGGGATAATGAAACTTACCTCCTTGTAAAGAACTTTGAGATCTGCTCATGAAAAGCTCATACGTAAGAGCTATGTATTATTACTAAATTATTACAGAAAAACCCAAGGCACAGTCTGTGAGAAGTTCCCCAAAGCAACAGTCCAAGACCATAAATTAATCTATTTAAAACAAGATTTATTAAGAGTAGACAGAGAAAATATTAAAGGAAAAGAAAAGGCTTGCATGACATACCTAGTCTGAAAACTTTGTAATACTCAGTGAGGTAGATATGTTAGAATTAGTTACAGTGGAAATAAAAGAAAATACCCTACATTTCTAAGAGAGTGCTTCCCTCTCACTCAGCCTGTCAGCACTTCTTATCTACCCTTTCAATGTCCCAGGAACATGTTTAACTTCCCTTCCCCTGCCTAATTATCACTTTGTACTTTGATATGCCTATGGATACCCCTGACAAAGGTGTCCTCTCTCAGGAAATCCTCAGATCTCATGCACAATGTCCACTGTATATTTTTTAGTTATCAGCTCTTATGCTCATTTTCCTTATTAACAAATTGGTGAGGAGAGGGATATTGTGTTTATTGGAGGGTGTATCTAAACTACAGTAGACTTTCAATTCACTTTTGCATCTTCTAGTCCCTCTTGGACATTCTTAATAAAAGAATGTAAACACTGAAAAAAATTGCTTACAGTCACTTATATACAGAGGATATATTTCCCCATACCATTCTTACCATTAATTATATTCCATATTAAACAAAAACTGACAAATTCCCAGTTATCTGTCATATGCCTACTCCCAATCCTGACATGACCCATGCACAGAAAAGGGGTTGGAAATGGATAGCACAGCTTTATGCCACTTAGGGGTCCCCTTACACCAAGGTAATCCCCACCTGCACTATTAGAACAGCTTTCAGGCTTCTTTGTGCTGTCAGAGTATCATAAAGCACCTTGGGAAAGGCCTGGGGGACTGAGAATCTGGCCTTTAAATACGTGTAAGTATGTATAAAAAATGGAATTTCTGGAGCCTTAAATCAATTACATTTGGGGCCCCAAAAGTTATTTTTTAAAAGTGGTTATTGATGATAAAGTCTTATGGTGCTCTGAGATATTTTATGAACAACTTGGTAGAACAGTCTCTTCATCACTGGATATTTGGTTCTCTTTAAAATATCCTGGTGCCAAAAGATTAATATTTTGTAAGTTCAGCATCTGAACTGCAGTTAGAAACACAGGGGAAGGTCATTATAATGGTTGCCAAATGCCTTACCAGGGCTAAAGAGGACTATAGCTTTAAGGTATGCATATTCATATCCATCAATATCAAGCTTGGCCATGCTGTTACAGAACTCCTGTAGTTTCCAGATGTGTTCCATGACTTGCTTTATTCTGTCTCCGGAAAGCTTATCTACAAACAGACATTACACACTCTCTTAAGAGAGTTCAAATACATTTGAAAAATTAACGAAACCAACACCCATCCCCTTTATAGGAATAGATCAAATGAAATTTTAAACCTTCTGAATTGTGCTATAAACTTTTTTTAACCATATAAAAATATATTGTGTATGAATTAATACTGGAGTCAGGCACAGTACTGGCAAACATAATGCAATATTTTTCCACAAAGGTCTGCCAATATATCTAATCCCTAACCAGAAAAACCCATGTTATGCCAGTGATGAGCCGCTGCTAAGCAGAATATGATGAATGGTGCTATAAATTAAACCAAGGTCCTGGGGAGGTGGACAAAAGTGATAAATTAGGTGTAGACTACTGAATTACCTTATTGTAAGCTGTGACCCAATTGGAAGTCAGTCTGGCTGTCCAGAAGTGAAAGGCTAATGCAATATGACAGTGCCACCTTTTTCCATATCTGTTCCTTTAGAAATAAACTGTTTGTTCACTGTAGTATGTACCCTCTTCCCCTCTTGTGGAGTATAATTAACTCTGTTACATACAGATTGATCCCTCAGCCTTTCATATTACCATGTCCTTTGTGTTGGCATTTGGAAAGTGCTATACCAATTATGAGTTTTCTAAAATGCCATAGTTTTAGTTGAGCCTGAAGAAGATATATATGAGGGGCACTGTGTTTCAGGAAGCATTAGCTAAAAAGGGAAGAAAAGACTCCTACTTTGGTAAGAAAACGAGAAAGAGTTTTCCTTTTCCTCCTCCCCCGACTGCATATTTGTAGACCAGTCAAAGAAATATGACAGATAGAAATATGAGATTATATTAAGACAGATATCTGGACACATGATTTCCATTCATTAACTTCATCAAGATAAGTCAGATCAAGAAACCTACCACATATAAACATTTCACCTGAAAAAATACAAATGAGAAGAACTTTACTCCATGAATGACCTCTAATACTTATATTTCATATCATTATAACCTAAGTATTCTTGCCTTCATCTGTACTACTAATGGCTTAGATTTGCTTAGCCCTGTGTGTCTTAAATTGGATTTTTGATGTAATTTCAGATTACTGGACAGGCATGTCACGTCTTGCGCAAGGGTTCCGTTCCGCGGTTACCACGTAAAGCGGAAACTGCGTATAGCCAGAACCCATTCACTTCAACGGGAGGCAAAATCGCGCCCCCTACAGGAAGTTTTTAAATTTTTTTTTCCCTTTTTTTTGTTTTGCGGACCACGTAAAGCTGAAATCGCATATGTTAAATACGCCTAAGATGTGACATGCCTGTATATGTTTTCTGCAATTACAATAAAAAATTGAAGAGAAAAAGACTAGACATTTTTACGTAATGTCTTGAAAACAAGAATGAAATATAATAAAATTTCCAAGACAGATAAACTTTGATTCTGGTATTGTGATTATTCAGGGTGATAAAGGTGCTACTACATTTTAATTTTTTTAATGTATGAGAAACAATAGTGAAAAAGTACACGGAAAACTACTGGAATTCTACACTTTTCCAGAATGGTTACAACACTAATAATCTTCCTAGATACATTTCTAGTGTTTTGTCTTCAGCATTTTAAAATAATAATAAAAAACTTAACTTGATACCCTTACTTCACTACCTTGGAGTGACATAACATAACCTTATATAGAGCCAAATCGTCTTCTCAGTGCAAATCCTAAGTAACAAGACTAGGTACTGAGGAGGTCTGGAAGGGTCAGGGCTGAAGATGGAATTCTTTTCACTCAGGTTATGGAATGGTAATGCCTCCTTATGGCTCCTGCAACTGTTATAACCTCCAAGCCCTTGCAGGGCAGTAGCCTAATCCTTCATCTTCAAGCCCCCCTCCACTCTCAGATGCAGAGAAAAGCTGAAGGACATTCTCCTCAGGGAATGCAGGGTATCCAAAGCCCCCCTCCATGGCCTCTTCACATCATGCCCCTCTTCCTGTGCAGTAGAGCAGGGGTTCTCAATCTTTTTCTTTCTGAGGCCTCCCACAACATGATATAAAAACTTCACGGCCCACCTGTGCCACAACTGGTTTTCTGCATATAAAAGCCAGGGTCGGCGGTAGGGGGGTAGCAAATGGGGTAATTGCCTGGGGTCCCATGCCACAGGGCCCCTGGAAAGCAAAGTTGCTCAGGCTTTGGCTTCAGGCTCAGGTGGAAGGGCTCAGGGGCCTGGGCTTCAACCCCATGCAGTAGAACTTAGGCTTTCTGCCCTGGGCCCCAGCAAGTCTAACACTGGCCCTGCTTGGAGGACGCCAAGAAACCTGCTTGTGGCCCCCCGCAGGAGGCCCCAGACTCCTGGCTGAGAACCACTGCAGTAGAGCCCCACCAGTTATGTTGTGTTTTATGGGGCTGGTTTGGGAGCTGATTTGCATATGATTATTAGGTTTGAAAGGACTACATTTCAAATCAGTAAGTGCTGTAATCGCTGATTTTCCCCTTTCAGAGAAACCTCTCTCCCTCCCCAAACCAAGAAAAAAAACCACATGAAAAAATGCACATTATTGATAACTGAAATGTATTGTGTGGGAAATTAAAAAATATATAACACATTGCACCTGTAGACCAGGGGTGGGCAAACTTTTTGGCCCAAACATCTTGGTGGGGAAATTGTAGGCAGGGCCGTGAATGTAGGGCTGGTGCAGGAGATTGGGGTGCAGGAGCGGTGCGGAGTGCAGGAGGGGGCTCAGGGCAGGGGGTTGAAGTGCAAGAGGGGGCTCAGCCATGCACTGCCTTTGCCTACAGATACAACCTCTGAAGTTCTCACTGGCCGCCGTTTCCCATTCCTGGCCAATGGGAGCTCTGGAGGTGGTGCCTGTAGGTGAGGGCAGCACACTGAGTCCTTTACTCCCCCTCCCGCAGGGGCCATGAGGCCATCATACCAGCCGCTTCCAGGAGTGGTGTGGGGCCAAGGCAGGCAGGGAACCTGCCTTAGCCCCACTGCACCATGGGGCTGGCAATCCCATGGGCTGGATTGAAAGCCCTGATGGGCTGGATGTGGCCCATGGGCATAGTTTACCCTCCCCTGCTGCAGATAATTTTTATGCTATGCCTGTCATTTTATTATTAAGAAATTAAATTGACTGAATTTAAAAATCATGTGACAGATTTTTACAGCTTCCAAGAGGCACCCATAGAAGGCACAGCCCAGGGAGAGGAGCGGCAAAGGTAGCTTTAATACAGTTTTTTACTGCCTAAATTCTGAACTGGCTGAAGGCAAGAGTGGCTTCTGGAATATATTAGAACAGCCTCAGGAGCTGCTTTAATTTACAGCAGCTACTTCAGAGCTGCAACTGCAGTTGACCTCTTCAGCTCCTGTATCCTCCTCATTGATGTGAGGGAGGGAAGGGGAAAAAGAATGTCCAGTGAACATAGTCACAAATCCTTTGGTTTTGCTCCTCCATCATCCTCTCAAAACTCCATCGTGTGCTGGGAGCTAATATAGAGCTCACAGAATCCTGACCCCTTTGTGTGTTGCCCTCACATAAACAGTGGAAGTACATCAGTTCCACTGTATCTAAAGGCTCTCCACACCATGGAAGAATCCTTCCAAGAAAAATTATGATTATTAATGAGGTCAAATCATTTGAAGTCTGCCTATCCTTAACTGTGACTATTTTCTGCAGTCACCTTGAAACTTAAACTATCTTTTCATGGTTTAATATTTACTCAGTTTTATGTAGATTTAAAAAATGTATTTATCTTTGTACCTTCATCCTGGTACTAATCCTTGCTAGTTTCATGACATATGTAGTATTCTGTAATTTTCTGGCTACATATACATCTGGTTTCTTCTACTTCTGTAAGTAAAGATAAATTGTATTTGCAGACTTCAGGCTGTCACTATTGATTTTTTTCCTACAAATAAAATAATTTCCTCCATTTATAAAAACGGAAAAAGTTACCCATATCAATCATTAATTTGCATAATCCACCCTGTAAAAAAGCCAGCTGTACCAGATCATCCTCCATTCTAGAAATAAAAATTAGCAGGTTAACACAGAATCAAAAAAAGATACTTATCTTTTTAAGGATGCCAGAGACAGTTTGTTTTGAACTTTTTGATATAACTTTATGAGACAGCAATTAATTGATTATTAAATATTTATATTTTGGCAGTGTGATATACTTGCAGTAACAATTGTGCAGTGATGGTCAGCGACTATTTCAAAAATTTAACTGTAACTAACTTGCGATGTGTTTGTGTGTGTGAATGTTTCATCACCTCCAGCAAAGAAAAATACCCACATGAAATTGTAGGATGGGAGAAAAACTCTAGGGTGTGTACACTACAGTGTTTCCTTTGACTTACTGCGGGGTCTACACTGCAGGGGATCGACAGGAGAAACTCTCTCCTCGACTTACCTTACTGTTCTCGTCAGGGGGTAAAGTACAGGGGTTGACTGGAGAGTGATCTGTTGTCGATTTGGCGGGTCTTCACTAGACCTGCTAAATTGACTGTCAGTGGATTGATCTCAGAGCCTTGATCCCAGCTGTAGTGTAGATGTAGCCTAGAACTATGGGGAGCTCTTTGTCTTTGTGAAGTTGGTGAGATTGATTTCCACATCCTGTGCAGGAGGAGTGGTGGGTTCCTTCTGTGTTTGGACCTCAGGGGGAACAATACCTGTTCCCCCATGGAAAATACTTGTAAAAAAAAAATGTACAGTCACAGGTTTTTAACTCCTTACTGCTGAAAGTAGCACGTCTGCCTAACATGTACCTACTACCTAGCATGACCTAACACATACCTTCTTGTATGCTGTTCTGCAGGTGGTTGACGATAGCTGCTAGGATAGTAGACAGACTCATCACCTGTGCACACTGTGCTAGGCCTAAGGTAAACAGCTCATTCCAGCAGCCACGAACTAGGCTTGTGTTACAGTCCTGTCTATAAAGACACAAATCAAACAAACAATTCTAGCAAGTATAAACTCATATTGGTATTATCCTATACGTCTGAGATGTAAAATTATGGTTATAAATTATAATAACAACTCTGGGCACCTTAACAACTGGCAGATATTGACAAATTACAGAAATTAAAAAAAAGCAGCAACAAAGGTGCTTGGGGCTGGATGTACTGGCTATGAGAAACGATTATAGATTATCTGCAAAATGGAGATACTGCTACTTAGAGTTATCAAGTTATATGTCCAAAAAGTAGTCGCTTGCTTTTGACTCAATTTCATAACACAGCTTCATTATCCACTATAATGCCAAGTATTATCATCATCAGTCATCTTGTTTTTCATATTCTTCAAAATGTAGAAAAATGTTATACAGTCTTTATACATTTTAAACAATTTATTATAAAGTAATGAATTAACTTTATCTTTTAAAAATCAACACAGTTGCAAAATGTTCAGCTTAATACTTAAGTAATCACTCAATAGAAAAATATTCACTCACCCAAGTGCTTGAAAAGCAGGGATGGATCTAGCCCAGTGCATTGAGAGGAAAAGCAGCCGTGATGCTGACTCACAGATGTAATGTACATTAAGGTACTCTGGCATTGGACTAGGCATTGTTAGCTGCACAGAAATAAGAGTACAGTATAGTCTGTCTAGGTCAGACACAAATGAATGTTTATTATGAATGAAATAAACTTGAATAAAAACATGCAATCTGCATTCAGAGTCTTTTGCTGAAAACTATCATTGATCATGAAGTTAGATTAGTAAAACGTCAACACATAACTCATTAGTAGTGGTAAGAACAACACTCTGGGAATGGGGAGGTGAGAAAAGAATAATATAGGAAACCAAATATGATGGTTACTTTAAAAGTACTCTAGTGTTAATTCAACAACACTTGTCCCTGAATTTTCATTGCTGCATGCAGCATTTTTAGTTTCACAATTGCTATAAAATTAATGGGAATAAGATCTTAAACTAAGTGCAAAACCATGCCATATGAATCTACATTTTCAAGAAACACAATTTTACTTGAAGTACATAGATTAGCTTTCCTATACGTTGCCCATTTCATTATCTTGATGATTTTTATATACTTAAAGGAAATACACTTTGGCAGCAAGAAGGAACATCCTTATTGGTTTCTCCCTTACAATATATCTAAAAGGTGTGCTTGCTCAAATTCACTTGAAGGTAGAGCTGCTTCAAAGTGCAATCCCTTCTGTAATTCCACAACTACAGTTCGCTAAATAACGACCATCAGGAACACAATTGTAATCCTTAAAAAATGGCCCAAATTTTAACATTCTTGATGTGAGGATGCCTCAAATAACCAAAGTCAAGAGTTCAAAATAATTTTTAGTAACAATGTATATGAATAACACATTTGATAGTATTTGTTATATTTAACACTAAAAGTGATTCATAGTAGTACTACACGTAAGATCTGAATCTAAAACAAACATCATACCACTGTCGACTGAAAGGTCCCAAGGAGAGTGCATATGCAGTGCTCAAGGATACAGAGTGCAAGGGAAATGTGGAAATCTTTTATTATGTCCTTAATAATAGCTAGTATACTAGACAATGCAACAATAGAAGAAAAACGCAATACTAAAATCATTCCAGGTTATGTCTTTGCCAAAAAGATATTTCAGGAAGCACCCACCTTAAATGTGACATGTGTATCTGTAAGCAGGGGTCCTTCCACTTCAATGATTGGTGTTGACTGATCTCTGCTGATTACATGAATATTCCCTCCTCCTGCAGGATCCATCCCATCTGCTAAGTTCTGAGCTACTGTGCCATCTGTGGTATTAAGTGCTTTAGCCAAAGTATCAAATGCCCTGCAAATATATGAAGAAAAAATACGAGTTTATTTCTTTAAAACCATTAACAAATTTGGACTAGAGGGAAAATCAAACACTACAACTTTTTCCATCTAGAAGATAAGCCAGAAACATTTTTGGTACAGATTCTGGGCCATAATCCCCAATACACTCTGGTCTTTTGCTCTGCTCAGGCAGTGTGAATGGGCCAGGCAGGTTCTGGCCATGTATGTCTGATGGAAAATTCCCTTGCAGAGGGGAATTCTCCCCCTAGTAACAGTAGCTCCTGCACTGCTCACCCACCTTCCTCTTTCTCACCTTGAGACTTCAATACAAGGTTCCTCCAATGGCATACAGTCTCTTAGGCATATTATGGGAATGGCATATATTTAAGCAGCTCCTAGGCTTCTTTCTAACTATAACTGCAGCTAGGGCAGTGCAAAATCAGGAAAATGCAACCAGCTCCTTGAGGTTATCCCACGGCTCCTCTCCCATAATGACCGGAGCTCAGACTGAGGAGAACTGAGCCCATTTCATACTCATTCACATTATGGTATTTCATAATGGTGTTATGCAACTATTTTCCAAGCCATGTTTACATGTTAACTATTTATTCCTTGGTACAAAGATTTAAAAATATAAAATTGGTATCATCAGAAGCAGCAGGGTGCTCTGCACTTTTAAAAATCAGTTAGCTTATTTAGAAGTCTAAATATAGCTTCTATTTTTAAAAATCTTATCCTAGGAATCTATATGGAAAAGATGGGATAGGACTGCTTTAAAATCCAAATTTTTCCTGTTTTCATACATTAGCATTACATATTACCATTTTTGAGAGGAAAAACAATTAAAAAAACCCAGAGCTGCAAGATTTTACTTCCCTGTTTCCTGATTTTGAAATAAACAAAACAGATTGAGATAACTTTGGAGAGCTGGGTTTCAAATTCTGCCTTGGATTGCCATAAAAGACAAGGTTTGTTGATAACAACCTAATCCCATTTTTTTCCACATTACAAACCACATTGTCAACCTTGTCTTAGGGGAAATTTAAGATCTAGAGACATTAAAGGTCAGGACTGAAGTTCATCAAAATGGTGTGAGAGAAGCTTGCACACCATCTACCTGTACTATACTTGACACAGCACTGTAGCTATTACTTCCTTACTTTTATGAACAGTAAACACACATGAATCAGAGAGGTAGTCGTGTTAGTCTGGAATTGCAGAAGTGACAAAGAGTCCTGTGGCACCTTATACACTAACTAAAGTATTAGAGCATAAGCTTTTGTGGGCTAATACCCATTTCGTCGGATGCATGCAGTGGAAGTATCCAGGAGCAGGAATAAATAAGAGGCAGGGGCCAGGCTAGAGATAACAATGTTAGTCCAATCAGGCTGAACCAGCTTGTTATCTCTAATCAGGGAGGATGAGGTCCTCTTCTAGCAGCTAATCTGGAGGTGTGAACACCGAGAGAACAGAAGCTGCTTTTGTAATTATCATAATCTTTGTTCAATCCTTGATTGATAGTATCAAATTTGCAAATGAATTGCAGCTCTGCAGTTTCTCTTTGCAGTCTGGTCTTGAAGTTTTTTTGCTGCAAAATGCTGACCTTTAAATCTTTTATGGTGTGTCCAGCGAGGCTGAAGTGTTCTCCTACAGGTTTTTGGTCCATGCAACAAACCTTGATGTCAATTCTGCCCACATATCTACACCAGCAACACCATCACAGGACCTAACCAGATCAGCCACACCATCTCTGGTTCATTCACCTGCACATCCACCAACGTAATATATGCCATTATGTGCCAGAACTGTCCCTCTGCTATGTACATCAGCCAAACTGGACAGTCCCTACGAAAAAGGATAAATGGACACAAATCATATATCAGGAATGGCAATAATCAAAAATCTGTAGGAGAACACTTCAACCTCGCTGGATACACCATAGAAGATTTAAAGGTCAGCATTTTGCAGCAAAAGAACTTCAAGACCAGACTGCAAAGAGAAACTGCAGAGCTGCAATTCATTTGCAAATTTGATACTATCAGTCAAGGATTGAACAAAGATTATGAATGGCTAGCTAACTACAAAAGTAGCTTCTCTTCTCTCGGTGTTCACACCTCCAGATTAGCTGCTAGAAGAGGACCTCATCCTCCCTGATTAGATATAACAAGCTGGTTCAGCCTGATTGGACTAACATTGTTATCTCTAGCCTGGCCCCTGCCTCTTATTTATTCCTGCACCTGGATACTTCCACTGCATGCATCCAACGAAGTGGGTATTAGCTCATGAAAGCTTATGCTCTAATACTTTAGTTAGTCTTTAAGGTGCCACAGGACTCTTTGTCACTAAACACACACACACACTCAAAGTAAAAAATTGAAATAACATAAAACTGTTACTGATTTTCAGTATTTTTGAAGGAAAGATATTTTTGTGTCACAAACCAATTATCTTTTCCTGTAACTTATTAAATATAAAATAGAGCCTTGCTTTATTATACTGCATTTGTTACTAAGTAGGGAAGAGCATCTATAACAGTAACATGAATGAAAGGAGTTCTTCAGAGTGGTAGAAGTTCAGGTCGATGGCAGTAGCCAAACATGGACCATTAATGAAATTATACAGTGAATTAAAAAGGTCTTTACTAGTGTAGCTTGATTCTATAATGTATAGGTTTGCCTTCCAAATAAGCTGCCAATGTAAATTCATACCGAGTGATCTCACTTGCAGATTGATCCTCTTGCTGGATTTCAGGAGTATCTCCATTATTAAGTGACTCACTGAGGCTGGCAAGGGACGTTACAACATTTGCCAGTGTTCCTAAAGCACCCTGACTTGTCTCAGCCTACAAAGAAAGAAACCATATTCATCAAAATTATATATAGTTAGGTGAAATGCTGTACAATAACTCCTCGTTTAACGTTGTAGTTATGTTCCTGAAAAATGCGACTTTAAGCAAAACGATGTTAAGCGAATTCAATTTCCCCATAAGAATTAATGTAAATTGGAGGGGTTAGGTTTCAGGGAAATTTTTTCACCAGAAAAAAATCTATATGTTATATAAATATATACACACACAGTATACATTTTAAACAAACAATTTAATACCATATACAGTAATGATGATTGTGAAGCTTGATTGAGGTGGTGAAGTTAGAGGGTGGAAGAGGTGGGATTTTTCCCAGGGAATGCCTTACTGCTAAATGATGAGCTAGCTTTTGGCTGAGCCCTCAAGGGCTAACACATTGTTGTTAATGTAGTCTCACAGTACAAGGCAGCAGGAATGGAAGGAGGGGGGACAGTGTGGCAGACAGAAACAGACACACACACGAGTACATTGTCTTTTTAAATGGATCAGGAAGTTGAGACAGCAGTTGCTGCCCCAAGCTCTCTCTGTCTCTTTCCCTCTGTGTCCCCACCCTGCTCTATATGGAAAAGGGGTAAGTGGGGTGCAGGAGTAGGCGGGAGGGGGAAACCCTGACATTAGCTCCGCCTTTCCCCTCCCTGCACAGCAAGCAGGATGCTTCTGGGAGAAGCTCCAAGGCATAGGGCAAGAGCAGCACATGGCAGTGAAGAAAGGGCAGCTGAATTGCTGGCAACTGATAGCATGTGAGGTTGCTGATGCACAGGGAACTTAGGGGAACGGGAAGCTGATGGGGGGGCTGCCAGACCACCCTGGTTCTAAGCCCCCAACAGCTAGCTCCAACGGGCTGCTCTTCCTGCAACCGGTGCACAAAGCAGGAGACTGTCAAACGACATTAGAAGGGAGCATTGCACAACTTTAAACGAGCATGTTCCCTAATTGATCAGCAACATAACAACGAAACAATGTTAACCAGGATGACTTTAAGTGAGGAGTTACTGTATGTAATGTAATCTCTTCACAATTATTAAATCCTCTGTATCTCCTTCCTCTGTTCCCACATAGGTTTCACTTCCTCATGAATATCCACAGTGAAGGACAGTGGTTGACATTTGGGTAAAGGTGATCATTAAATTCTCTAAAACCTTCCCTCCTGACTTCTGGTGTGTTTTTTTGTGATGGATCAACTACAGGGCTATCAACCTAAATTCATACATAATTATATCTGGAGGAAAAAAATATATCCCCCTGAATCAGATAAGTTGAACATGGAAAAGATCGTCTAAACTAGATCATCCATTCTATCTCTCCCAAAATATAGGATTTGTTTCAGTGCACTGTGGTATTATCACCTCAAGCTTCATGTTACAGAAAGGCAACAACAACTTCAGAGCTGCCTGCAGCAGCCTCCCCACTCTATCTTCCTTGTCAGGAGACAATAATCAGTGAGTGAATCCCACCCCAGACAGAGCCACTAGACCTGCCCTTGTTTCCACTTATGGTATTGTGGTGGTCTCTCCAATTCCTAATGCCCTCTACCCCTTTGCAATGGAACAGCAACCGTTTGGCTGAGCTAAGGATCTATTGTGACTGCGAAGGGGTCAGAAGGATTTCTTTTTAAAATCACACCCAAAATAATTTAGTAAATGAAATGTAAGATTTGTAATAAAATAAAAGAATATTACCTTGGAGTCTGTAGCTAGCAGGACTGTACCATCATCCCGTATCAAAGGCTGCTGAATATTCACAAGCATTCCTGGATCAAGAAGACCTGTAGACCTGTTCAGAAATGTAAAGAATCTAAGAGTGAACCTATTTCAGTGCAGTATAATGATGATTAGTCTTATTGGGTTTTCCATTTTGTGATGTTGAAAATTTATATATCAGAATTTGGTCCTGCTGAAAACTATTTCCAAAAAATAGTTTGTGTCTTGGAAGTAACTGCACTTTAACTGGACAGTTGGTGATTTTGCCACAGCAAATGAATGCTTTTCTTTATTTTGCTAAAGTGCTGGTGATTTCTCAACCTGATTTTCCTCTCATTAGTTTTTTGATTTGATTTCTTTTGTCATGCTGGCAAATGTCTTATTCATTACATCCAGTAAGCCATTATTAGCTACGTAAATTTGCATGGCACTTTACAGAGGATCATGCCCCAAGTAAATGGCATTCCAAGTGAGACAGGGCAAAGACGAGGATCACATCAGATGAAGAAGTGAGGTAAAGAAAGAACAATTTTACTTAAAACTTTGTCCTTCTCTTACCATGCCCCTTGTCTAATGTTCTTTCTCCCTTTTCCATACCTAACTTAGGGCCTGATCCGTGCTTTGTAGTCAATAAGTATAATTATGATGCATTTGTTACTTATATAGCATGACAGGTTTGCATGGCACAATATAGATGAATAATGCATGGCAGATTCAGGCCTCAGGGAGTTTATCATCTCTGGGCCTGGCATTGAGATGGTAAACTTCCGGAGGCAGAAATTGTCATGCATTATTCAACTATGTTATGTCATGCAAACATATGGTTCTATATAAATAAATACACAATATTAATAATACTTATTGATTGTAATTTGAATTATTAGGGATGTGAAGGAAAAACACATCTTTCCTGTGCAACAGAAAAAAGATATAAAAGAACGAAATGTATTTGACTGCAGTATTTATCAGACATTTAGTTTCACACATAACACAAATGCAAATATTTAGCAGTAAATTTTCAAAGGCGCCTCCAGTCCAGCCTTCCAAACTGCTATGGCATTTTTGTTTGAAGTCATTGCATATGCGTATCAGATATTCAGACTCCTAAATGCCTAAATTCCTATTGCAAATACTATCTGCACATATTAATTGTGCTTTTGAACACAAAACTTGTACCAGAAAAAATTGAGCATACAATTGTGTCTATTTTGGAAAATGCGGCCTTTAAGCCAGATTGATATTTTCTGTCTCTATTAGGATATTATATAGTATTCGTTACTATTGTATCCAAATGTATTTCCATCCCCATTTGTTTGGAAATATCTGAACCATCAAAGAATAACCACCATTGTGTAAGAAAGAAACTTCCATTCTAGAATTCAAAAAGAGGCCATACTTTTGGGGCCTGGTCCTACATTCCCCTGGAGTCCATTGTTTATAAAACTGACTCCACAAGAGCTCTAGCCTGAAGGCATCTTAAACAGATCCATTTTACACCTAAAAACTTACCGGGCCCCATCTTTGTCTGCTACAAATGTTGGAGTTGCTATGAGAGGGCTTCTTAGGTCTTTCCTGATATAGATTTTTTCAGTTGAAGCTGCACAGTTGGTTGGTTTCTCCCGTTGCACATCAAAAGGCTTTCTTTCACTCTGAACCGCTATATCACAATAGAAAAATACAGATTTGAAAGGAAATAATTCATCCAAAAAGTAAAATAAAGGAAAATCTTAAAACAGGATTTCAGTTTGTATGAAATGTGTTGGCTCATTTCACTTCAATGCAATACAGTATTGGAAATTCAGTATGATAACTGAAGAGACATAGGCCCCAGGGTTGCAATGCACTTAATCACATGTTTATTAAATAAGAAGTTAATGGGACTAATCATATTCTTACATGTTTTGTGGGATTGGGGTTAGAGCTTGCTACTGCACTGCATTTAACCAAGTTAAGCATTCGGGAGGACACATTTTCAAACTGATTTTGTAGAAAGGAATATGTAGATTTTAGGACCAATGATATTTCTTGAACATTTTATTTAAAAAAATCAATGCTAAATTCATAGCAGGGCAGGCAAGCTGAGAGGAAATGTTTGCACTGCTATATGACCGAAGAGCATTTAATATCTAGGCACAGTGGATCTTTAAATAAGTTAAAGGTAATGTACACATTCTGGCCAGTTAAGAAGGTCTAGTGGGCTCTTAAAAAAATCTCTCCAGGATTAAAAATACCTCCAGTTTTAAAATGTAGGGAAAAAGGCTTATTTTTCATGGTTCTAAAAGGGATATGGATGAATCTCAAGCAAAAGAATCAGAAAACAACATGAATGTTGTGATGTCAAAGAAAATGAAATTTATTCCCCTGTAATATTGGGTGATCATAGTTGAGTGGACTATGCATGGGACTGGCAGCCAAGAACTTCTGCCACTAATTTCCAGTGTGGCTTTGGGCAAGTCATTTAATTACATGGTGCTCACTTTAAAAGATGTCTCAAAAATTGGGATATTAAAACTGATATTCTTTGCAAGGGTGTTGTGAGAATTAGTTAATGTTTGTACAACACTGTATGCGCATATAATGCACTACATAAAATATAAAACACTATATAAGTAAGAGCATTACACTAGTATTTATTGTACAGTCATATATTCATACAGGAATCAGTTATAAAGCAGTTCTTTATGGCCCTATCAAAATACAAAAATATATCAAAATATAAAACCCATTGTTTTGATTTAGCCTTCCCAGCTTAACAAAAATAAAATTTAGAAATAAAAGAAAATTCCCCACTGACTGTGAATGGAGAGAAAATTATCCTAATGTTTGTTAGAAATCATAAAGCCCCAAAACTAGGTTATAAACATGATATAAATACCTTGAATAGAAAGATTTGCTGTATTGTTTATTAGGATTAGATTAAGTTCAATGACTGCCAGTGCAAATAATTTACACTTATTAACCAGGTTTAAGATGAGCAGCCATGTCAGTCTGTATCCGTAAATAAGACGAGGAAGACTTTGTAGCACCTTAGCGACTAATCAGTTTATTTCAGCATAAGCTTTCGTGGGCTATAGCCCACTTCATCGGAAGCATAGAATGGAACAGAAGTAAGCTGCATTTATACACACAGAAAGCAAAAAAAAAAAAAAAAAAAAAAAGTTGTACATTAGCATACCAATTCCAAGAGGCTGTTTAATTTGGATGTGTGCCATTTCCCTAGTTAATTTACCTTCAATAGTTGTATCTCTCCTGTCAGACACAGATATCCATTTCAAAAGGTACTTTTTCTCCTGCTGATAATGGCCCATCCAAATTAAACAGCCTCTTAGAATTGGTATGCTAATGTATAACCTTTTTTTCTTTTGCTTTCTGTGTGTATAAATGCAGCTTACTTCTGTTCCATTCTATGCATCCGATGAAGTGGGCTATAGCCCACGAAAGTTTATGCTGAAATAAACTGATTAGTCTCTAAGGTGCTATAAAGTCTTCCTCGTCTTATTTACTTATTAACCAGAAGCCTGATCCAGTGTCCACTGATATAAATGGGAGTCTTTTCCACTGATTGCACTGGACCCTGGATTAACCTCTAGAAATGCAGCATCATCTGCATTTTGCCACTAAAAGTTGCACAGGGACATTTTAAACTGCCAGCTCAAAAGAGCCCTTCAGCTGGCATAGCTGGCCATGGGAGACCCATCCCAAAGTAAAAGGATCCTGTTATGGTGTATAGCTAGCATAATAGCTTCTCTGCCACCTGTTTCTGGCATAGAGGGCATTGCCAGTGATAATGCAGTGGCTGGTGCTTCCCTGTGCCCCAGAGATCCCAGATGGTGTAACAGCCCCATAGAACCACTGGCAGGCAGAGAAATTCAGAGCCATTTTCAGACTGTTCTAATTTACATGGAGGGGGAGACTCTCACACAGTTAGCCCAGGACCAAGAAAACACAAAAATGTCTTAAAGACATCTTTGCGTCTCCCCCTTAAGCTGCATTATATACTCTTTAGTGACAGCCTTGACTCCAGATACTTTAGAGTTAAATAATATTCACAACAAAATAATCCTAGACTGGTAAAGAAGGTATTGGAATAATATTTGCAATTAATATAAAAACTTAGCTTTATGTCTAATTTTAATAAAACAGATTTGGTGTAATTACAGTGTTATGCAATAATATGCCACAAAG
Source organism: Dermatemys mawii (assembly GCA_007922305.1). Lineage (NCBI taxonomy): Eukaryota > Metazoa > Chordata > Testudines > Dermatemydidae > Dermatemys > Dermatemys mawii. The sequence continues at coordinate 11,317,355 of ML677372.1, read as the reverse complement.
GCAGAGAACATTGCACCTCATCTCACAGAACATAACATGACTTATTTAATGGGAAATCTGAACCAAGTTGGATTTATGGTACATTATTCTATAACAGGAGAAATAAGCCCCAAATCTGACAGCAAAACAAATCTATCCATACACAAGAAATTATTCCAAAGTGAGGCCACAGAGTTTCAGAAGGGACTATTAAATCATCTAGTCTGACCTCCTGTATATCACACGCCACCAACACCATCCAACATCCATACACTAAACCCAACAATCAAAACTAGACCAAAGCATTACAACCCACAAGAAACCACACATACATGTGCCAGAGGCAGAAAATAGGACTATCATTCTCCATTATAAACAATGTACTTGTAAAATGCACTAAAGGTAACGCTCTATCTATACCTTCTTAGGGGATGTGATATAATATCACACATAAGAGGTTGATTTCAAAGTTATTCATTGCTGTAGCTTGAACTTCCTCTACAAAAGTGAATCAAACAACAGGTTTAGAGAAGAAACTGTGAGGAAGATATTTGGGATGACAAAAATTCTGTAACAAAGATACTTCTTGATTTGTATTCAAGGGAGTATTGCAGATGTCTCAGAACTTGGTATTTCACATAGACAGAGATAGAAAACTGAAAATATATTTAACAGTACCTGTCGTCTACACATTTATTACTCGGTAGAGAGTATCAATTTGGGTAATGAACACTCACATTCCATTTTCATACCCATCTCTAGGCATTTCTTAAGCCTACAAAACTGGCAACGATTCCGATGGTGTTTATTGATGATACAGTCCTGGTTGCTACGACAACTGTAGGTCAAATTCTTCCTTACACTCCTTTTAAAGAAACCTTTGCATCCCTCGCAACTAACAGCACCATAGTGACGACCTAAAGGAAAAAGGAATGCATGTGCAGCTCAGTTACCACAAGGAAATGATTTATATTTTTAATACCAACATTTTATTTATAGCAGGCAGAGCCTATTGACAAATCACACCTTAGATTTGTTTTATATTCCTGGTTATTCCTCATATCTGCAGGCACGGATGGTGAAAGTGCTATTCTAGTCTGATGTCACAGTTTTGTTTTGTGTTTTTCTTTCAGGAGATCCATTTCCCATTTCCCACCATCCTCAAAGAGGATGCATAATGGCAACACCCACTTCAGCCCAGGACCAACGGTTCCTCTTGGAGTCCATCAGTGTAGCTACATAATTGCTAATGAAGTCACACGCATGGATACAAAATATAAAGGATATTACATGCAGAAATGACATTCAAAGAATATTAAAGTTGCAAGTCAATCAGTCAAAACATAGGAAATTCCAGAATAAAGGTTGTCCAGGCAACATTAATTCAAACCCCTTTGCATATGCATTATGATACTGCCTTTAATTACATGATCACATACTACTTTTTTCACAGGATGCTGCCTCATTTAGTGCATTGAATGGATGAAAGGTGCTCACTGACCAGTTGAGCAAACTCCCTGCACTGTACTCTCAGCTCAAGCAAACTCAGGAAATGAGAGCATTGGATCCCAAACTTACTCTCAGGGACAGGAATGGGATGTGTGTGGTCATGCCTAATGGTTGGAGCCATGGAGGTAGCCAGGCCTGAAGGTTACACTGGAGCCAAGCTGGAGTCAAGGATCAGGACAACAGGATACACTGGGAGCGTAGTTAAGAGCAGAGCTGATGGTCAGTGACAGGGATCAAAAGCTGAATGCTCGAGTCAATGGGTGAGTCAGAGGTGTGGTCAGGAAGCCAGGGGTGCCACTGATGAAGAAGGGCAGGGGCTGAAGCAGTCACAAGAGCAGGCTGGGTAGGAAGCAGGAACATGCACAGCTGTGGACATGGAACATGTCCAGCACCCAGAGAACTCTGTTGCTGTGTTAAACCACAGGTAGCTCCTCTCCTCCACCAATCAAGAAGTGCAATCAATCATGCAGCTCCTCCCATCCTCTGCCCCACTAGGATAAGCTGTCCAGTGTGTTGCTAGAAGACCGACCATGCTGCAGCTGGTCCCTGACACTTATACCCCTCACACTGTGTTGTTGCTGGCTGGTCAAAAGTGAAAGTTTTGTTGCCAATATTGGAGTTCAGACTACTATTGGTTCAAAGAGGGTTTAACTAGCACGATATCAAGAACAGCTTGCCATAATTGTGGTCAAGTATCATGTCATTTAACTTACCTGCTCACAATTGTGTACAAACCACAAATATACCACCCACAGGTGGTGATAGGCAACACATTTCTGTACTGTAAATTCATCCTCTTTTGACATAGTCTCAGTTGCTATTCTCAATATACATAAACACATCGTCACTCCATCTTTACTATTAACATGTCTGTTACAAGAGTATATTTGCTTACCTGATGCTTTATCTCCACAAACAACACAGTATTCTACTACTTGTGGCCGCTGGACATCAGCTTTACCCAACAAACGTTCCACTGAAGCAGAGTCTGTCACGATCTAGAACAAAATACCAGAACAGTTAAGGTATTGCTTTGATATATCACATCAAATCAAGCTCTAAAAATATTTCATATTCAGATCAACTGATTGGGTTAGCATTGCTAACTCTTGCAGGTTAGTACTGGGAATAGAAATTGGCACCTAACCTGCTCAGGCATTTTTGTAAATCCCATTAGGCACCTAAATACCTTTATAAATCTGCCCCTAAATTTAGTCTGGAAGCCTGGTTTAGGCAGAGGCCTGTTGCAGTTTGGAAAGACAGAGTGCAGTCTGGGAGTTTAGCTTAGGCAGAGGCCTGATCCAGAACTGAAATCTTTATTCTTGATTGGGGCTCATGTTAAGCAGAGACCTGCATTAGCCTTCAAAGATTCGGGGCTTGTCTACATAGTGAAGTTATTTCGAAATAAAGAAATGTAAGTGTAATAGCTATACTGAAATAACTTCCCCATATAGGTAATTTTATTCTGGAATAAGAGTGCCTTTTTCCAGTTTAGTTTAATCAACTTCCAAAGTGGATTAAATGAAATCAGAAAAAGGAATTTATAGATTATAAAATAATATCTGAGTTTTTTCTGCTCCTCCCCTTTCACTGCATTTGAGTCTCTGATGCCAGTCACATAGGTAGATTACTGTGTGACAATGCACTTTGCTGCAGGAGCAAATATTATCATTTGGATAGCTAACTGGTAACTTGGAGTTGTAAACATCTAACTGCTAATAGTCATACCTGCAATAAAGCGTAAGTACAAAAAAAAGAAGATACAAATTTTGTGGACACAAATTTTGCTCACAAAAGGGTACACAGCAATATAGGCCTGTGCAGTTTTGTTTTAAAGTTACTACTCCTCTTTTTAGATACCATAAACAAAGTATATCCACTAGTTTTGTAGTTTTGATGAAAACAGAGGGCCAGATCCTCAGCTGGCATAAATCAGCATTGCTTTACCGACTTCAACTGTGATATACTGGTTTACAGCAGCTGAAGACTTGACCCACAATGTTTTGTGCACCTCACATTAGCTCTATTTTATTCACACTCCCTTTAGAGCAGCAGTGGACAACCTGTGGCCCGCATGCAGCCAGTCAGGGTAATCCGCTGGAAGATGGTGAGACAGTTTATTTACATTGACCATCCACAAGCACGGCCTCCCACAGCTCCCAGTGACCGTGGTTTGTCATTTTTGGCCAACGGGAGTTGAGAGAAGTGGCAACCTGCGGCGCATGCCACTCCTTGCAGCTCCCATTGGCCAAGAACAGTGAACCGTGGTCACTGGGAGCTATGATCAACTGTGCCTGCGATGGTCAATGTAAACAAACTGTCTTGCGGCCCGCCAGTGGATTACCCCGACGGGCCATATATGGCCCATAGGCCAAAGGTTGTCACACACTGTTGTAGAGCTTTGGAGATATCATTCAATGATGCAAACATACAAACAAGAGTGCTTGAAAACAAAAAGTGTTATATGAAAGGAAGTTAAATAATGCAATAATATACAATTCTGTTCAGTTCAAATACAGGATGAAAATAGTCCATCCTTAACCCTTTGCATACCAATAAATCAGAGGCAGGATTAAACCCTAAAAAAGAAGAAAAGGGAAGAGAGGGGAAAAGAAGAGAGTGGAAGGAGGGAAGTGGGGGAGTATAATCCAACAAACTCATAATTTTTTCATTGTATCAGCAAGGAAAGTAATCCTGACAAAATTAATCTCACTGACAACGTTTTTAAAAAACTTTTAAAAAACAGCTTTAAATTCATTATGTTAATTAATTTAAAAAATAAACTTCTAACCATATACAGTACGCAGGTTATACTAGCACAGTGCTTGGTTTTATTGGTTTTTATTAACTGGGGCATAGAAACAGTGTATTTTAATATGTTACAGACCATTGTAGTACTGGAAGGAAACAAGGCCTCATCTTTAAATATTCATTTACAGTTCCCGTTAAATATTCTTAGGAATTGTTGTCTATTTTGGTACTAAGTTTCCACTGTTTTTGTGCTGAATATAACATGATTACTTTTGTTTCTTTTATGGGTCTGTCTGTATTTTAATACCGAAATCATCCCATTAAACACAGATACTAAATAAAATTATGATTCAAAACAAGTTTTCAGCTTTGAGGCATTTTAATATGAAATGTTATTTACAATAAACTGTTCTTTTAAAAATATCTTAAAAACAATTATTTATATGTTTATGCAGCCAGGACCTCTTTCAAACATATATTAAAGACAGTCCCTGTCCAAAAGAGCTTACATTCCAAGGCCTTGAGCCTGCAAAGATTAAAGTAACTTTGCCCATTGCCTTCAGCAGGACTACTCACAAGCATCAAATTATGCATCTACTTAAATCTTTGCTGAATTAGGATCTTAACAAGGCTAACATGCAACAATGGGTGTTGAACACAGTAGAAAGTGTGAGGGGAGAGGAGGGAGACAGATAACAGTAAAAGGACACAAGGTTGCATAGATGAAGTGTTATAATTTGCAGATTTATGAACCTCTAACAGCCCTCTCGTTTAGCCGCTACCATTAGGCAGTTTACTGAGGCATTTTAGGAAGTAAACTGGAAAGTTAGCCATGGAAATGAATGAAAAGTATGTACACAAGCAGTTTAGCTTTTAGAAAACTATCAAAACTTCTAGGAGTTTAGGGCTATTATACAATTAAACTAATTTAAATCAATAATTGAAGCAGTATAGCCTGTTTTAATTATTGTATTTACCTGTATTCTGCCAGGTACAATGTTGTCAGTGGTGGTAAAGATAAGTTGCTTGGCATTAGATGTTTCAGGTGCTGCCAATATCACCTTTCCTGTTCCAGTTCCATCTGGACTGGCCAAGATAAACTGTTGCTTCGGAGACACTGATGAGTCCACTGCTGTCACTATCTGGATTTTCTGTCCTGTTTGCTGATCTGTCACAATCTGCAACAAATGTTGAAGGATTTTTTAAGGCATAATATAAGATCTAACATTTTAAGATCTTTGGTTCGACTTCAGAATTATCTTATTACAGCACCTGATAATGGCTCTTCACTGCCTTGCAACTTACATAGTCATTTATACTTAGGTAAAATAGGTGTAAATGATACAAAGTGCAAGGCAGTGGAATCAGGCCTTTATGTATATATATATAGTGCTTCTGCAGAGAAAGGTGCTTTGGGAACGGGAAGCATTGGTGATATGAAAGGTGAGGAAGTAGCTGGACTATGGTAAATCACATTAAACAGGTCAAGAAGGAATCTCCCTAATGTGTAAGCAGTGAGTGGCAAAATTTGCAGATTATACAAAATTACTAAAAATAGTTAAGACCCAGGCAGACTGCGAAGAGCTACAAAAGGATTTATCAAAAGTGGGTCATTGGGCAACAAATGGCAGATGAAATTTAATGTCGATAAATGCAAAGTAATGCACATTGGAAAGCATAATACCACATAAAATATAAAATGATGGGGTCTAAATTAGCTGTTACCACTCAAGAAAGAGATCTTGGAATCATTGTGGATAGTTCTCTGAAAACATCCATTCAATGTGCAGCAGCAGTCAAAGAAGCAAACAGAATGCTGGGAATAACTAAGAAAGGGATAGATAATAGGACAGAAAATATCATGTTGCCTCTGTATAAATTCATGGTACACCCACATCTTGAATACTGTGTGAAGATGTGGTTGCCCCATCTCAAAAAAGACATGTTGGAATTGGAAGTTTCAGAAAAGGGCAAAAAAAATATTAGGGTTATGGAATAGCTTCTGTGAGAAGACAGATTAATAAGATTAGGACTTTTCATCTTGGAAAATAGATGGCTAAGGAGAAATATGACTGAGGTCTATAAAATCATGACTGTTGTAGAAAAAGTAGATAAGGAAGTATTGTTTACTACTTCTCATAACACAAGAACTAGGAGTCATCAAATGAAATTAATAGGCAGCAGGTTTAAAACAACTGAAGTATTTCTTCACACAATGTACAATCAACCTGTGGAACTCCTTGCCAGAGGATATAGTTAAGGCCAAGATCATAACAGGGTTCAAAAAAGAACTAGATAAATTCAGGGAGGATAGGTCCATCAGTGGCTACTGACCAGGATGGGCAGGAATGGTGTCCCTAGCTTCTGTTTGCCAGAAGCTGGGAATGGGAGACAGAGGATGGATCACTTGACAATTACCTCTTCTGTACATTCCTTCTGGGGCACATGGCAGTGGCCACTGTTGGAAGACAGGATACTGGGCTAGATGGACCTTTGATCTGACCCAGTAGGGCCATGTATTCTTACGTGATCCAAATAGTATAAAATGAATACCAATGAAGTATAATGTCCAACGTTCTTATGTTCCCCTAAGTGAAAAATATGTAACATACTGTACATGGCTATTTATGACCAGACACATATCCAGTACACATACACAGAAAATCTAATCTGATATAATCACAAAATTTCTTCACTTTAAGAATTAAAAGTGAAAGTAAAAACACTTTGGAAAACACTATGAGATCAAACTCATCCATTCTGAAACAGGGAAACATGTTAGTAAACTCTGAAACTAGCCTCTTCTGGTCAATACTAGCGACAGAGAGGCAAGGTGGGTCAGGTAATATCTTTTTATTGGACCAACTTTTGTTGATGAGAGAGAGAAGTTTTCAAGTAAACACAACTCTTCTTTGGTTCTGGGAAAATACTCTAAGGATATGGTTACACTTACAAGATTATAGCGCTATAGGTTATAGCGGTCCCCTTATACAGGAATATGTATAGCGCTATTGGATGTCCACACTCAGATGCTCCTGCGGTATAGCATGGCCACATTTGCGGCACTTAATGCGGCATTAAGAGCAGTGCATTAGGGCAGGTATCGCAGCATTCAGCTGGGTGCAACGTGCTTTTTAAACGATGGGGGTGAGGGGGGACGCGTTGTGTGTATGCGGAGGGAGAGAGACAGTGGTTTTTCCGTTTTTCTGAAAGCCTGTCAGTGAGCCTCCATTCACAGAAGGCTTTGTTTTCACACAGGCTCCCTCCTTAAACATTTGCATTGCTTATCTGCTGAGTTAAGAAAGAAACTCTAAAGAGGTACTTCCGCATTCCTCCAACCGAGTTCAAAACAAAGGGAAGAGACGTCAATTGCCTTAAATGGCTCTAGGCATCTCCACAGATTACTTGTAGTGCGGTGGGTGTCCACATCCTTGCTGTAGTGCTACAGCAGCTGCGCTACAGCCCTTATTCCCCATGCGGAGGTGGATTAATAATAGCGCTATAACTCAGCAGTTATAGCACTCTACGTGCCTTGCCAGTGTGGACGGGGAGGAGGTTATAGCGCTCGTGGGGGCTTTATAGCGCTATAAAGTGCCAGTGTAACCATGGCCTGAGTGTAACAGCTAAACGCAAGTTGGAACAGATTGCTTAGCATAAGTAGTTAGCACATTTTCTAAGGGACCATTAGAGGTAGAATGGCCCATTAATGCCCCTGGAGTCATAGGACAAAAAGAGGTTAGTGGGCTACAGATTGTTGTAATAAACAAGGCATAAATCCAGTGTCTCTGTTAAGTCCATCATTTTGAGTGTCTAGCAGTATTATGAATTTAAGCCCTGGTCTACACTACGAGGTCAGGTCGAATGTAGCCACATTAGGTCAATTTTATACTCAATGCATCCACACAACCAACCCGTTTTGTCGACTTAAATGGCTCTTAAAGTTGACTTCTGTACTCCTCCCTGGTGAGGGGATTAGCACTAAAATCAACCTTGCTGGGTCGAATTTGGAGTAGTGTAGATGCAATTCAATGATAACTGCCTCTGAGAGCTATCGCAGATTATCCATTGTGACCGCTCTGGATAGCACTTTCAACTCAGATGCACTAGCCCGGTACACAGGAAAAGCCCTGGGAACGTTTGAATTTCATTTCCTGTTCGGTCACCATGGCGAGCTCAGCAGCACACATGACCATGCAGTCCCAGAATCGCAAACAAGCTCCAGCATGGACTGTATGGGAGACAGATTTGATCGCTGTATGGGGAGAAGAATCTGTGCAGGCAGAACTCCGTTCAAAAAGAAGAAATGCCAATATATATGCTAAAATCACACAGGGCATGATGGATAGAGGCTACAACAGGGACACACAGGAGTGCTGTGTGAAAATTAAGGAGCTCAGGCATGTCTACCAAAACACTAAGGAGGCAAACAGTCGCTTCGAGTCATAGCTCCATACATGCCGCTACTATGATGAGCTGCACGCAATGCTGGGGGGGACCCTACTACTATCCCACCATTGTCCAAGAACACCTGCAAGGGGGGAGTCTCACGCAACAGGGAGGATTTTGTGGATGAGGAAGAGGAGGAGGAGGGGAGAATGCACAGCGGGCAAGCAGAGAATTTGTTCTCCCCGGCAGCCAGGAACTTTTCATCACCCTGGAGCCAATACCCACCCAAGACCCTGAAGCTGGAGAAGGCACCTCTGGTGACTGCAGCTTTGTAAATACACTACAGGGTTTAAAAGCAATTGTGTTCAACATTTGATTTGCCCTGAAGACTTGAGATGCACTCGTGGCCAGTACAGCTACTGGAAAAGTCTGTTAACGTGTCTGGGGATTGAGTGGGAATCCTCCAGGGACATCTCCAAGAAGCTCTCCTGGAGGTACTCTGAAAGCCTTTACAGAAGGCTTCTGGGGAGGGCTGCCTTATTCCATCCTCCATGGTAGGACACTTTACCATGCAAAGCCAGTAGCAAGTAGTCTGGATTCATTGCAGCACAAAGCATGGCAGCGAATTGTCCTGGGTTTTGGTTGCATTCAAGCAACATTCATTCTTTATTTCTCTGTGTTAGCCTCAGGAGAGTGATATCATTCATGGTCACCTGACTGAAATAGAGGAATTTGTTTAAGGGAACAGTCAGAGGAGCCCGTTCATGCTGAGCTGCTTGTGTTTGGCTAAAAGGGATCATCCCTGATAATAGCCACGCAGTGGGGGATGGGGTGAAGGGATCATCCCAGAGAATTGCCACGTGGTGGGTAGGGTTTTTGCTACACATCTGCCTGAAAACCGCAACCCCTCCTTTTAAATGGCCAACTAAACAGGCATTGTTTACTATGGGAAAGGAGGGCATCGCAGTTCGAAAGCATTCCGACATGTTGTGAAGGTGAAAGAAGCGAACCCCGCGTACCCTTTGGCTTACGATGGCTGCCTGGAAACTGAATTCTGTTACCCAGCCATGTGTGGTGTCTCATACCATACCGGCAGGCACTCAATATTAAAGTCAGAATGCGACCTTGTACCTAAAGCACATATGCAGTCTGCGGTGAACTGTTTGATTCACTGCGAAAGAGTCTGCCTTTTGTTCTCAGAAATGTATCTTTTAAAATTCTACTCTCCCTTTTTTTCCTCCTGCAGGTGCAAATGTTTCTATGCTCCTCCTGTCATCTCCGTCCCAGAGGTTATGGCAGATTAGAAGGCGAAAAAAATGCACTCGCGATGACATGTTTTCTGAGCTCATGCAGTCCTCTCGCACTGACAGAGCACAGCCGAATGTGTGGAAGCAAACAGGGGCAGAGTCCAGGAAAGAATTAAATGAGAGGAGGCAAAATGCGATGCTCAGTCTAAGGGGGGAGCAAACCGACATGCTCAGGGGTCTGTTGGAGCTGCTGCAGGAAAAGCAGCAAGAGCACAGACCACCGCTATAGCCCCTGTATAGCCGCCTGTCCTCGCCACGTTCCATATCCTCCTCACCCAGATGCCAAAGAATGCAGAGTGTGGGGGGGGGACTCCACTCCAGAGGATTGCCCAAGCAACAGAAGGCTGTTCATTCATTAAGTTTTGATTTGTAGTGTGGCTACAATAAGCAATGTGGCCTTGTCCTTCCCTCCTCCCCCACCTCACCTGGGCTACCTAGTGAGTTATCTACCTTTTTTAAAAATCATTTAATAAAGAATGCATGGTTTTAAAACAATAGTGACTTTATTTCCTTTCCAAGCTGTGATTGAAGGGGGGGAGGGTGATCGGCTTACAGGGAATTAGAGTCAACAAAGGTGGTGGGTTTGTATCAAGGAGAAACACACACTCACACCGTAGCCTGGCCAGTCACGATACTGGTTTTCAAAGCTTCTCTGATGCGCAGCGCACCCAGCTGTGTTCTTCTAATTGCCCTGGTGTCTGGCTACACAAAATCAGCCGCTAGGTGATTTGCCTCAACCTCCCACCCCACCATAAACGTCTCCTCCGTACTCTCACAGACATTATAAAGCACACAACAAGCAGCACTTGCCCACTCCAAATTGATTCCCAACTGACCAGTAGCAATCAGGCGTTGCAAGCTTCCACAGGGCTATTGCCACTCGCTTCTCAACTGTCAGGGCTGCTCTCATCTTGGTATTCTTGAGCTTCAGGGCAGGGGAAAGCAACTCACAGAGTTCCAGGAAAGTGCGAAAGTTTCACAGCCACTGGGAATCGTCCCATACCTGCAACACTATGCGGTCCCACCAGTCTGTGCTTGTTTGCTGGGCCCAGAATCAGTGTTCCACTGTATGAACCTGTCCCATTTCCGCCATGATGTCCCAATTGCCACATCCTGTGCTTTCAGGGAAGTTTGTGTCCATGTCCTCACCACTATCGTCATCGTGCTGGCATCACCTCCTCGCCAGGTTCTGCACATACTGCAGGATAATGTGCAAGGTGTTTACAGTGCTCACAATAGCAGCGGTGATCTGAGTAGGCTCCATGCGTGCAGTGCTATGGCGTCTGCACGGTTAATCCAGGAAAAAAAGGCATGAAACGATTGTCTGCCATTGCTTTCATGGAGGCAGGGAGGAAGGGAGGGGAGACTGACGATATGTACTCAAAACCACCCACGACAATGTTTTTGCCCCATCAGGCATTGGGAGCTTAACCCAGAACTTCAATGGGCAGTGGAGACTGTGGAGACTGCGAGTTGATGCTAGCCAGGGTATTGAGGACGCACTCCGCCGACTTTATGTGCTTAGTGGGATACTCACAATCGACTGTATAAAATCGCTTCCTAAAAATTGACTTCTATAAAATCGACTTAATTTCCTAGTGTGAACATAACCTAAGCTCCAAGGCTTGTCTTTTGGTGTTGTGCACACAATACCCGAGACAGAAAATTAAAAGCATTCTACCTCATGACTACAGTTGAGATTTCTTCTATTTTAGTTCAAAATAAATATACAATTTCAAAACATTTTTTGTGTGTGTAGTTAATTTACAGTTAAGGCTTATATGCTAATCTGACCACTTGTGTGAATAACATTTCGTAGCATAGAATACATAATCTTTATCAAATAAATATATTATTATTACCATTTAAAAAAATCTAAGCATATGAAACAGCCAGTTATGATAATTAAGGAGCTCACTAGGCAAAAGTTCTCTGGGCTATCTTGCTGCTCCACAGACTTTTTACTGCCATCATAGTGTTTTATATTGAAAATCTTAGCTGGTAGCATGAAGTCACAATGAAATCTTGTCTATGGTGTCAAGACTGATACCTCTGTGATGCTGCCTGTAAATTTTTTAAAGAAATGGGAATTGTTCTTTTCCCATTCCAGTATTCTCCCTCAGCCTGGACTGGTAATTTCTTTCGAAGCAGTAGAGATATGAGGAACAAGATTAATTGTTCTGCCCAAGTGGGCCAAAACCAAAGTTATGCTGGGAGGATCTGCTTTGTGAACTTCAGAATGTCCTAGTATTCTTCAGTCATACATGTTGAGGAAATATAAATCTTATGATGAGGTGGTGAGATATATGCTGAAACTGTAGATCTGCTAGATAAAAAAGTTTTTTTGATATTGTTACTTAACCAGAAATAAGTCTGCAAAGGAGAATCCTCCCATCATGATAGAATCTAGAGAATAAGACAGCGAAGAGGCATAAATTGTAGAACTGTAGGGCTGGAAGGGGCCTTAAGTCAACAAGTACTACCCTCTGCACTGGGAAAGGACCAAGTAAACCTAGATCATCCCTGATCTAGACGAGGTGTTTGTCCAACCTGTTCTGAAAACTCCCAAAGATGGGGATTCCACAACCTCCCTTGGAAACCTATTTCAAACCGTAACTTCCCTTATACATGGAAAGATTTTCCTAATATCTAACCTACATATCCTTTGCTGAAGATACAACTCACTTCTTGTGTTCCTTCAGTACATAAGGAGAGCAATTGATCACAGTTCTCTGTATCACAGACTTTAACATATTTCAAGTCTGTTATCAGGTCCCCCCATAGTCTTCTTTTCTCAAGACTAAATAATTGCCAGTTCTTTTAACATTTCCAAACAGGTAAGATTTTCTAAACTTTTTATCAGTTTTGTTGCTCTCCTCTAGACTTCCCCAATTTCTCCACATCTTTCCTAAAATGTGACACCTAGAATTTGACATGTTACTCCAGCTGAGGCCTCACCAGTGCTGAGTAGAATAGGACAATTACCTCCCATGTTTTACATACAACACTCTTGTCAATACTTCCCAGAATATTAGCCTTTTTCTCAAGTGCATCACACTGTTGACTTGTACAGTTACTCCTTGCTTAACGTTGTAGTTATGTTCTTGAAAAATGTGACTTTAAGTGAAAGGATGTTAAGCGAATCCAATTTCCCCATAAGAATTAATGTAAATGAGGGGGTGGGGGTTAGGTTCCAGGGAACTTTTTTTCACCAGATGGAGGTGATGAAGTCAGGGAGTGGAATGCCTTACTGCTAAATGATAATCTAGCAATTGGCTGAGCACTTAAGGGTTAACTTGTTGTTAATGTAGCTTCACATTCTACAATGCAGCACGAAGGGAGGGAGGGGAGACAGCATGGCAGACAGAGACACACACCCTGTGTGAGAGAGAGAGAGATGCGCATTGCTCCTTTAAGTAGGCTGACCCCACTCTAAGTACACTCCCTTTTTAAGTTAATCAGCAACCTGAGATGGCAGCTGCTGCCAGAAAGCTCCCTCCACCCTGAGCCTATTGTGTGTTCTTCCTGCTCTGTGGAAGATGGGGTAAGTGGGGTGCAGGAGCAGAGGGGAGGGGAACACCCTGACATTTTCCCCTCTTCCTCCTCCTTCCGCCTCCTCTCCTCCCTCCCTCTCCCCCCCACCCCGCACAGCAACCAGGAGGCTCCGGGGAGCAGCTCCAAGGCAGAGGCCAGGAGCAACACAAAGCAGAGGGGGGACGAGCATCTGAACTGCTGGCAATTGACAGCCTGCTGGATGGCTGCCGCACAGGGAACTTAGGGGAATGGGGAGCTGATGGGGGACTGCCAGTTCACCCTGGTTCCAACCACCCACCAACTAGCTGCAACGGGCTGTTCTTCCTGCAAGCAGTGGACAAAGCAGGTGGCTGCCACATGACGTTATAAGGGAGCATTGCACAACTTTAAACGAGCATGCCCCCTAACTGACCAGCAACAACTTTAAGTGAGGAGTTACTGTATTGAATTTGTGATCACTATAACCTCCAGATCCTTTTCATCAGTATTACCACATACCTAGTTGTTCCCCATTTTGTAATTGTGCATTTTGACTTTTCCTTCCTAAGTGAAATAATTTGCACTTGATCTTTATTGAATTTCATCTTCTTGAATACATACAATTTCTCCAATTTGTAGAGGTCATTTTGAATCCTAATCACTGAAAAGACCTCTGTGATATCTGGTACATTAAAAACAAGAGCTCACTGTATTTTTCAAACAAAGAAATAAAGCTGGACAATAACTGGATGATGTTTGCTTTCATAATAAGGGCCCCACTGAGTTATTTAAATTAAAGATTTTACCTGAATGCGCTGTGGTGAAGCTACAGAAGAGTCTGTAGAGATAATCTGGATGCGTTGAGAAGGGCTGGTCATCACTGGAGATTCAGATAATGATGTCTGAACAGTCTGTACCTGTAAATAACAAGACAAAAGTTTCACTTCATGTATTGTTAGAACATAGCAGATATTTTTTATCTCAAACATTGTACAACTCCATCATGGATTCTAGACTTATTAGAAAAGGTTTCAGTAGCTAAAACACAGTAGTATCTGCTTTCCCTGAATTGTCAGAGTAAGTTTTTATTGGCAAGAATGAATCTATTATGCTACAGAACAATCACTGTATAATTAGACTTGGCAGAATTCAATTTTTATTTTGTATTATTTTGATGGATAATATTGGTTAATTTTAAAGTATTTTTCTATTTTTATCTACTTTAATTTTCACAGTTGTGCAAAATTATGGGTATTAAGCATTTTTTCAATTTTTATCTATTTAAATTTTCACAGTTGCAGGAAATTATGGGCAGGTCAGACAACTATTTAATGACAATAGACATTGAGAGTCAAAAAGTTAAAGCTGTATAACCACTAAAACACAAATTGTCAGCTTCATATGTCAACATATACAATGTAAAATACCCTTAAATCAAAATATTAAATTGTCAAGCAGCATTTTTCTTACTTTGTCTATCAATAAGTTTCTATTAATATCAATTGAAATATTTTTTCATCGGTTTGTATGTGTATGGTGTGAAATAGATGTTTACCGACAGTTACCAGTAAAAATCTAATCTTTCCAAGTCTAGATATAATATTACTAGATCACATTTCTCAAAAGAGGCATACAATTTAAATAGTGTGGTCACTATTTCCTTTTTTCAACTTCCAGTTATTTACTCGATACATCTTTTTTTGTTTCTTTTTTTAAAAAAGCTTTTCAACATATTAGTAATAATATTTTGTACTAATATATCACCTTTCATCTGAGGATCTTAAAAGTGTTTTATGAACAACAAAGACCAAAATTTTCAGACTTGTTTGCCAAACATTAGACACCTTAATCAATATTCAGGCCCCTAACTAAAAGTGGCCTACTTTCCAGAGACCAGAGTGCCTGACTCTCCCATTAATTTAAATAGGAATGGGTGAGTGCTCAGTATCTAATAAACTTAAGGCTTTTAGTTAGGTGCCTGAATATGGATTTAGATGATTAATTTTAGGCAACCATGTTTGAAAGTATTGGCTATGATCCTACAACAACCCTTTGGAAATAGGCAAATATTGTTATCTTTATTTTACAGATGGCAAAAGTTGGGCATACAGAGATTAGTGGCCTGGAGAGTGCAGAATTTTGAGACCACTGCTCTATCCACTAGACCACGCTTTTACAGCCCCCTCTCCAGTGTTGGAGATGGAAGAGGAAGCTTATTTTGTCTCAGATTCCATTCCTCCATCCTACCTTTTGTTATGTAGCTCCAAAATATCCTTGGGAGCCAGATGTCTTGACTCTTAGCCTGGACCTAAATACAAAGGTATTTGGGGGTAGAGAAGGAGAATTTTCTGGGTAGTCTATATGTCTCGAATATGCCCAAATTGGCATTTACCCCTTTTATTTCCCTGATCTTATGTGGTCAATCTAAAGTCTATCATAATATCTAGTTAAACTATGTAGCCTGCCTGGAATAAGTGGCAGCCTCATTTTCCAAGCTGTTGTGAGAGCAATTTTCAACCACAGTGAGTGTTATTTACACATTTATTTATAGTATGTATTGTTTGGATAAGCAACTCTATAAAAATGGTTTAGTGAAGTTTGAATTTTATTGTTTGCTCAGTATGCAAGTGTAAAAAAATTTTTTTTTAACTAGCTATCAGTGCTGCAGACTTGGATCTACCTTCCCACATACCATCACCAAAAATTAATATTAGGCAGCTAATTTTTCCCCTTAGTTACATGTTTAATTACTGTTATCCTCAGTGAGGGTTTCACAGATGTAACTGAGGGTAAAAACTGACCCTTCAATTGGAATTCAGTTAACAATTCCTATGGTGTGCGAAAACAAACAGATACCATCCCCCTCTACAATACCTGTCTGCATTAGCCCTGCTGCAGGACTAACAGGTGTAAAATGCAGCATAAGTCTATTTTTGTCACCTTAATAAGCTGATCTGACTCTGGATACATGCAGGAAGCAGATCAGTTTCATAACACATGCTATTTTTACAGTTAATTTTCCGAGCAGAAATTGATTTTTAATACTGTTGTTTGAGGTTGAAGAATGCCCCATGGATGCTTAGGAAATGCAGCTTTCTCTATCCCTGGAAGAGCCTGGATAAACTGAAATCAGACTCTAGGAATTTTGTGACCCTAGAAGGATATGTAGGATTTAGGATGTTGGTGGCAGAATGCCCCACAGAAGATTTTTTGAGGCTGAAGGCTTTAACTGAAGTAAGAGCAAATGAAAGATGTTGACTTGACGATCTTGAAGACTTCTGTTAATTCACAGAACTGTTATAACACAGGCAATGCAAATTTGCACATATACACCTCTGTCAATTGTGATTAAACCCCAGCCGGGTTTAAACATCACAACAGGGAAGTTCAGCCTTCATGTCCTATTCAATCTTCACCCTTGTTGATGCAACTGGCAACAATAGGAAACAATTAGTACTGATTTTGATTGCTGGTTATTTGAGGTAGACACCTTCCCCTGAGGAAACAGACTAAGCCCGCCAAATGGATTTCACAAAGGCCACTTACAAGGCTATCTGATGGTAATGACTTTCGGTCACAATCAACTTACAGACAAAAGATGCTATATGGCATTACTAATCCCCAGAGCCATCCAACACTCTGTTTGTTTTTATTAAGATTTGCTTCAGTTTTAGGGTCCACCAGGGCCTTTTAAAAACCACCTTCCTTAACCTTACTTAGCTCATTCATATCTAAATATGAACTGGGCTTAGTATATAATTCCTTGGTATTTGGAAAATGCAGTAGAAACATTTGCAAACATATTTGTGTTTAAGCCCAAATAAAATTCACAGACATTGTGTATATATTATATATACAATTCAGGACCTGGCCCTACAAACCTTCATACAAAAGATGTCATCTGAAATCAATGGGAATTCCACATTTTGGATGGCTTGCAAGATTGAATCCACTGATTTACAGTTAGTGTAAAATATTTCAGGTTAAAATAAGCAAAAAATTTGAAAAATCCCTTCAGCTAGTTCCAAATATAGAAAATTTTAGTACAAACATTACATATACTTATTTGTGCTGCATTCACTAAAAATGGCTCTATTTTACATTTAAATTTTGTAGGTCAATAATCCATGATGTGGACAAATGCCTTTGCCTATTCTCAGAAAATTTAAAACAATAGTGATAATTTTATTAGAAAATCACATATCAAGAATGTGCAACAATATTTGCCACAACATTTCCACAATATTTTCCACAACATTTCCATAACATTTTCCACATTTTCCACAACAAAATCTTAAAATATCTTTAACATAAAGATTTTATATAGATGTGAGGCCACTGCTTTCATATGAAAGATTGTAACAGTTTCCCAGCAGAAGTTAATATAATTTTAATTAGTTAATAAATATTTACACAACAGACTTTAGTAGCTCCAGAGGTGTCATTACAAATTGGTCAGATCAATAGTCTGCAACATGGTTGCTTACAGACACTTGCTTTATTGAGAGTAATTAATATTGTTATTGAGTCATATGTTTTATATTTTTGTAGAAAAACTGACAATAGATTTTATATACATAGCATAATTTGAATAACTAATACTGTAGATTATTATTACAAGTGAAACAAAAAGACAATTTATTTTAAAAAGATCCCTTTTAATCTACAAATTAAACAGTCTGTTAGGGAACTCAGGGAACTCAGATACTAAGGTGATATGGACCATAGAAATAGACAAGATAGACAAGCATAATAAGTGCCTCATACTTAACTTAAATAATAAGGGTTACAGAAGATTCCAGTTTCTGCCATATCTTTTTATTTGAAACCAATGAGGCACAAATTAGCCACAACTTTGCCCTTCTGATAGCTGTTCTTTCATCTTAATTCATTAAAAGCTTGGGATTCTTAGTTAAGCCTATCCCGATATTAAATGATACCTGTCACAAACATTATCACATAGATTTTGAATTGCTGATTAACTCAGAATCATATGTAAGTCAATCCCCTCTTCTAATAAAATTATATAAATTATGGGGTTTCTTAAACAGTCTTTAAACACGCATTTATATTGCCCTAAAGTAAGAGTCTGTAATGCTGTATTTACAGTGCATAACTGACCCTAACGGCTTCATATTAGCAATGCTGAGTGGAAATGTCTTTTTTGTAAATCCTCAACAAGAGAATAATTGAACACTATTTTTGTAGTTTTGAGACTTGTTCCTGGATTCACTATCTCCCTGAATGATCTTACGTGAAGATAAAACCATTGATTTTCCAAAATAAAGTATATGAATCTATTCAGTTTAAATGATGACGACAGGTCCAAAAGCAGCAAGCTTACAAGTTTTACCAAGCAATCTCAGAAGTACCTGTTGATCAAAGTTTGCATTGCTAGATAACAGTTAACTATGCTCCTAGTCATAAACGAAGTTTGTATAGAAAGTCCTAACCTTCTGTGATCTTTAGTGGTTAACATAAAGAATCAGCTTAGCTACTCTATGATTCAAACAAAAGAAAAGAATTTAAGGCACAAGTCAGACATTACTGTATAACATCTCAGAGACAAACCTGTTAAAATGAATACTACTATTAACTGAATCATGAAGTTTCACTCTTTTGTGCTTGTAGTGCTACGTAATACTGTGTAGTGTGGAAGTCATATCCAATAAATTAAATCATGAACGAGCAAGATGGTACCGCATATATTTATCTTTCATACATACATACATACATAGATTTCAATGGCACAAAATTGTAGGTAGGGGAATACAATTAGTAGGATATCTCAATCAGTGGCAGATATAGTATATCCTATAGCTGAAAACAAGATGTCTGACCAACAAAAATTTAACTGTTAGTATCAGAAGGCTACTAGAAGATTTAATTTAACAGTACTTTCCTTATCCTGTGTGCCAAGTCATTAACTGAGATCCACACATTTTAAAAGACCTAATTTTTGGCTGTTAGGATCTTTTAGCTGTTTCATTCTCACTTGTGGAAGACTAATCCTTTTTGAAATACTTTAATTACCTTAGACCATAAAAGCACCTGGAGTCTACTCTTGCCCTAATGTATGCAGATTTGTACAGGCATGCACGAAATAATGTCACTATATAAACAGGAACTAGGTATAACTCCTCTGTAAACTCTTTGGGGCAGGGTCAGTCTTTGTGTTCTATATTGTATAATATACTTCCTAGAAGACCATCTCACCTATTCACCATCATCACATAATTTCCCTATGGGATTGTTTATATGAAAAAGCAACACTAGTAAGCAAGTATTTATGGCAATTATTTGTAACTATTTTAAAGAAAATTCAACAGATGGCAACAAGGAGAAAGCTAGTACAATATGATCAGCCGGGTGTCCACCAATAAGGGCTCTGTAGACCACTAGTGGACCACATTTTGAGAACCACTCCATAAGTGATGTATTAATCTGTCATTTTCACTTTTCTTCAGAAACCGAAAAATAGTTATGCACCTAAATTTATTAACCTGAAAAACAGAACACTATTTGGTCCCAAAAGCTTATGTTCAAAAAATGTATGCTGTATCAATAAAGGATATATTGCATATTTTGTTTATTTAATTGCTGTCTGAATGTGTATTTTATATTTTAGGATTCTCTTTATGTCCTTATTAATGTACAGCTTCTTTAGGCTCATTTACATGACGACATATGAAATAATGATCATGTTATGCCTCGCAACTGCTGAACATTTCAGATGCATCTACAGAACACACTTGCTGTGCTACGGAACATACCAGACACCTCTTACCAGTCCACTGATTTCAATGAAATGTTAATGGTTGACAGCAAAACAGCACGTACACTAGAGAATCAGAAGCACAAAAGGTTTGTTCTTCTGAAACAATCAAATTGTTGGATTTAGAAAAGATCCAATAGCTTCCTATATTAAAGTGTAGTTTCTCCCCAACCATTGCCACACACATACAAAGGATTAGAACGTATAACACTAAAATGCTGTATTACCACCCTAACCAATTAGCTACATCTACACAAGTGTTAAATATTGAATTGAAAAAAATATATAACTCTACAAATATATAACTTTTTAGAATGGCTTTACATAATGTTACTATCAGAAACTGTACCCTAACCAATTAGCTACATCTACACAAGTGTTAAATATTGAATTGAAAAAAATATATAACTCTACAAATATATAACTTTTTAGAATGGCTTTACATAATGTTACTATCAGAAACTGTCCAGCTTCTCTTCATATGGCTATTGTACAAGAATGTTTTTTCTACCATATTTGGCTGTAAGTAGAAGTTCAGCTTATATGAGAAAAATATTCTCAACAAAAAGGGTCTGTGAATATTTGAGACAAATAACAGTTTTGCTTGATACTCAGTTTATTTTTAAGATGTGAGATCATAACTAGCATTCACTATTCAAATTTATAGGGCAAAAGACATCACACACTGTGGAACTTGTGCCACACGTTTAAAGCAGCCACAATGGAAGCTGTGTAAACTGAAAACAAAAATCTAATCCACCAACTTTAAGTAAGGTAGGTATAATCTATTTATGCAAAGAATGAAAATGATTTAAAAAACCAAAGACTTCTATTTTTTGTCATTTTTAAAGAAAAATTATCAACTAATTAGAAGTCTATCAGGAGATGATAAAATAAAGAAAACAGGCCTTAAGTTGTAAGAAACTTCAATATACTAAATTTTAAACATTTATCAATAAGTATTTAAAAGTAATCACTAAATATTTTAACTAACATTTGCTCTGAAATTAATCCATTTGCTAAATAAAAGGCCTTTTCAAAAATAGATTTCTTTAAGCAAAATTATTGAATATACATAATTCAAAAGAAGATAGAAATTCTGCTTCATAACCTTTGTATTGTTTGCTTCCTGGCACTCCCTAGCTATATTTTGTACAGACTCTAGTACTTACAGTGTCAAATCCTTCCTGCAGCTTTATTTACATTTTTCCTCAGCAAACCTCTCAGGCCAAAACAATCCAACAAAAATACAGAGGTCAATTACAATCTATTCACAGACATTTGCATCCAGGTTCCATTAGTGAAAATTCCAATCACTGAAACCAGACAGAATTGTTTAGAAATGCCCTCTCTGTGACCCTGCTCCTCTGAAGGTCAAGTGTACTATCACTCTGTAACCAAGGAAGCAGAATCGACGTGTTCCTGCTGTTTTGCCAGCTGCTGAAGCAGTTTGTCTAATAATACGATTAATTTCATCTGGGGAAGATGTACCCAGGTTACAAAGCTTTCTCTTCTGTTTCTCTTCCTCAGTCCCCAAACCTGCTACTTCTCCATAAGGCAGCAAAAGAGAATTTTATGAGAAAAGAGTTTGCCCAGCTCTTGAATTATTTTCAAATCAGTAAATGGAAAAGGAAAAACACCATGTTCCCTGTGGAGCATCTTTATCTTTACAGTTCATTAAACTAATGTATTTAAAGGAACATGGGCCTCTCTAAATTCCTATGCGCCCCTCACACATGTAGTAATGTAATCAATCTTATTACATATAAGACTTAATATATTAAATACATGATGCATGTGAGAAAGTTATGATTCATTATTTGAATTCCCTGCAAAACATTTGGATCAGACTACAGTGAAATCTGGCAAATTAATACAACAACACACAATTAATAATAGAACATTTTGAAATATTTGCAAGGAGGAATTTGTTTTGCCCTCATAATATCAACTACACGGGAGCGTGGGGGGGACGGAGAGAAAGCTGAAATCTTTGAAAAGTTTTATGACAATGAATTTCATTACAGTGCATTTCCATTACACAAGCTTATGTAACAACTACATAACTTAGCTGACTTCAAGTAACACTAATATTTTATTTCAACTTCAAGGACTCCTAACCTGAGTATTGGAATGAGTTCATTGTTAAAAATTAGACCCTTTTCACAACAGTGAGGAAATACTGAAGATACAATTTATGCACTGTGTAACATTTTTAATTTGGAAAGATTAAAAATTATAGGCAACATCTATAGAATAATTTCTCCTAACTCATTATAGGTGCATATTTGCAGCACAGATCCAACAGTAATATATAGTCAACAAACCTATGCCCAGATTCAGAAAGGTATTTAAATACAAGCCTAAATTTATGCACGCAAGTAGTCCTATTGAAGTCAACTGTACTACTCATGTCCTTAAAGTTCAATGAGTACTTGGATACTGTTGAACTGGGCCTTAACTTGTCTATCTTGCTAAGGGAAGTATTGTTTAGCTAGGTTTATGATGGCTGACTGGCAGATGCCTTTCAACTGTAGATCACCTGTTGGAATCCAATCCAGCTCCACAGGGATAAAAAATACTTTTCTCATCTCACTGAGGAATAGCTTTAGACAACTGTCTTGAAAAGACCATTCTGGATCTTTGTAAAAAAGTCGGAAATGTCAAATGCACAGGTACCACTCTTCAGCACCAGGGACAAAGTGCCCTCACAGAAGGATGCCAATTGTGCAACCAAGGGCTTGTCTTCACTAGAGCTGGGAGAGATCGATCTTATGGCGATCGATTTATTGTGTCTCGTCAAGACGTGATAAATCAATCGCCAGCGGCGCCCCCGTCAACTCCATAACTCCAGCTCGCCAAAAGGCGCAAGCTGGAGTCAACGGGGGAGCGAACCGCCACCCGCCGCCGCCATCAGGACGGCAGGTAAGTCGGCTGTAGATACACCAATTTCAGCTACGTTATTAACGTAGCTGAAATTGCGTATCTACAGTCGATCCCCCGCGCTAGTGAAGACCAGCCCCAAGTCTAACTGTGTTCAGATCACAATTGTAGTTCCATCTTTTTGATAAACCCACTTTCTCCTCTCAACAACTTCATTCATAAACTCAACATAGAAAAAACTTGAAACTTCTTGGAAACTGAATTCTTTACAGAACTATGTTTGTCTTTTGCATTCCTAGCTCACAGGTGCCTAAAAATACAATAGAAAGGTTATAGTGATAAAAGTACATAATTTACTACGTTAAAGGCTTATTGAGAACAACTTAGAAGTATTTTTCTAAGCAGAATCAGTATATTGGTTTTCTTTTAGATATACAGCTACAATAGCAAGTCATGCACGATTTTTATAAGACATGATAATATGTCAGCTCTAGCCTCTGTAGAGAGAACTTATAAACAGCAGACTCAGCCTCAAACTAATAAACATGTCTGGGTATGGCAATTATTCCTCTTTTCTTTACAAATGAGAGGAGGATGAGATTTAAAGGGTCATGGTTTAGGAATATGAGAAATACTCCTACAATCTATTGTTCACAACAAATGTATATATATTATAAAGGACTTATTTGAATAGAGACAAGCATTAAATGTGTTCAAAACATAAATAATGTTTAGAATACCTTAAACATCTACCTTAATTTTTCATATGTAATACCCAAGATTACTGTTTCACATTCAGTATTACTTAATTTACCAAGTCACCTTCATCATTTAAATCTAGACTGCACAATGAACTATTAAAACCTACAAATGAGGAATAATCCTACACTGGTATGATGATGGATTAAATTATGTAATCCCTCTCCCCCAACACACCATTTCAATGGTTGAGTCCATAAACTGAATTCATTGGGTACATAAGAATGGCCATACTGGGTCAGACCAATGGTCCATCTAGCCCAGGATATTGTCTTCTGACAGTGGCAGATACCAGTTGCTTCAGAGGGAATGATTAGAACTGACAATCATTGAGTGACCTATCCTCCTGTCGTCCACTCCCAGCTTCTGGCAAACAGAGTCTAGGGACACTCAGAGCTGGTGTTCCATTCCTGACCATCCTAGCTATTAGCCATTGATGAACCGATCCTCCATGAACTTATCTAGTTCTCTTTTAAACCCTGTTATTGTTTTGGCCTTCACAACATCCCCTGGCAACAAGTTCCACAGGTAGACTGTGCATTGTGTGAAGCAGTATTTTCTTTTCTTTGTTTTAAACCTGCTGCCTATTAATTTCATTGGATGACCCCTAATTCTTGTATTATGAGAAGGAGTAAATAATATTTCCTTATTCACTTTCTCCACAGCAGCCAGGATTTTGTAGATCTCTATCGTATCCCCTCTTAGTCACCTCTTTTCCAAGCTGAAAAGTTCCAGTCTTTTTAATGTCTTCTCATACAGAAGCTGTTCGATATACCTACTCATTTTTGTTGCCCTTCTCTGTATCTTTTCCATACTAATATATCTTTTTTGAGATGGGGCAACCAAATCTGCATGCAGCATACACTGAAAAATACTAAAGAAAGGATGTTTATCTTTCTCCCCCTGTCTCCTCCCAACTTTACATACTAGGAACGTCCATATAAGGTAATCATGACTAGAACATGGAAATAAAATTGACCACTTTAAATATTTGAAAACTGCTAGAAAAAAACAGTCAACAACAAAAGACTAGTTACTTGTATTCAAATCAGCAAAAACAGAAATCTAGGTTGTCCAAACTCATTTCATGACTGTTACAGCCTTTGAAAGTAACAAGATTTCTTCATAGTTGCACAGTTGCACACCTAGTTCATATACTAATTCATCAATGTGACTTGCCCATAATTTTATGTAAATATGTCTATATAGAGATATATTTAGATATATATTTATCTCAGTTTGCAATTGTGAATGAAGGTTCATTTTCCAAAATTATAACTCTACATATTTATACACTGAACCTTCAATCCTTTTTTTCAATAGTTTACTACCAGTCAGGTCATTGCAAAGGCAAACAACTACATTGATTATGAGAACATTATTTGGGAAATATGTTGAAAGAATAAAACAATAGTCAATATGGTTAATGGATTTTTGAGTTCATATTAGCACTAGAATAGAATAGAAATTAGAATAGAAATTTCTACAGATATTTTTGCAGATGCCATTTAGTATTTCTGATTTAAGAAAAAGAGTATTTGCTTTATCACTAAAGATCAAAAGTAATTGTATTTCTTAAATACAGTGATCAATCTCTTTTAATTTGTCATAATCTAGGTATGAGCAATGTTAGTGCAAAAGAGTTTCTTATAAAAGTTAAAGTAGGAAATAATGACAGCAAACCCAGACTAAATATACCCAACTGTTCAACAGGAATTGAAAATATTTTACACACTTACTCTCAAAATTTACAGCTTACACTAGATATTTAATCAGAACAGTTATAAAGTTCTAGATTCAAAAACATTACTTCTTAAATTAGATCTTAGATTTTACAATTTGGTAGGTAAGCAGGCAAAGGAGGAGCTAATGCTACCCTGACCTCACTCTATTGTGATGCAGAATGACAGCTAGTAAGCAGTTGGAACAGGGTAAAGGAAAATATCAGCAACTACTCATAGTGCTCCTTGCTCATATCAGAGATGGTCCTGAGGCCTCAGGGAAAGAAGTGGGAGGCAGAGCCCTCTACATCCAGTCCAGAGTGACAGGCCTGAGTCAAACACTTCAAGTTTAAAAACTGCAGGGCACAATTCAGAAAACACACTTTCATACAAATTTTCTCCCTAACAAACTTGCTCTCAAGGGCTGAAGTTGAAGCCTAAAGTGGCCCCATAACTACATATTGGACACTACTAGTGTATAGCATACTCAGAGCACAAGATAAAACCTTGAGAAAAATAGTGTTAGTAGTTTATACACGAAGGATAAAATATAAATGACATTTTGCAAAAGCTGCTCAGAATGTAAAACAACTGCTGACATTTCCTTTCTTGGGCATAGCTGTTCTCTGTACTCCAAGCTGATGAATTCCCAGTAAAACTAACTGAATAACAGCTCAAGGTGTAAGTAATGACACAAAGTGTCATCCCATCTCATCCAGCTGGAAGTAGAAAGTTGGAGAAATGGAACAAGCAATAATAAGCTCTAAAGAAAGAAAAGAAAAAAGATAAGCAGTGAACTTTGAACTACTCAGTAGATGAAACCATCAGCTTGTTTACAAAATCATTTTTAAAACAAGAACTGATTCCGTGTTTTTCACTTATTCTGAGTATACAAAATACAAACGGTATTGGGGTGTAGTGTCATTAACGGCCATGTTGGAGCCATAATTCAGATAGACAATAAAACCTGACAAATTACTGCACAGGATTGAAAAACACAGCACTGCTGACTCTCTGCTTACAGGACAACTTAGTATTTGCTGCTTGACATCTTGGACCCCAGTAAACCCATGTGCAACATAGGCAGCAATCAGCTTGAAGAATTACCGTATATATTACTAAACATGCCAGTGTTTGCATTAAAATTATCTTGTTCATAACTGACCACTTAAAATTCATGTCTTAGGATTCAGTATATGATTAATGGCTATATTTTCCTTCCCCCAATTCAATTTTCCTTGATAAAATATCTGGCTTATGAAAAAAGCTCTCATTTTTTAAGGCCAATGCCAAATGTTTACACTACCCCAAAACAATTAATCATTTCCCTTCTTGCCAAGAAACTACTATGAATACAAATACACAGATCTAATATATTTCAAAAAGACTAGTCATTTATTAAACTGGACTAAAATATATCCGACTTAGAAGGACACATAGCAGTAAGCCAATCATTTATAACAAAGATGGCTCATGATTTAAAAGCAAAGTTGCCTCCTTAAGAATTAACAGATGTTGTGACTGTGTTTTTTTATAAATATTTTTCCATGAACAAAAATATCATGGTGTTATGCATCAGACAAGCATATAATATAATGAGGAATTGAATAGTGTAAAGAGAGGAAGCCCTAGTTACCCACCGGCCAGGAAGAAATCACAGAGCTTCACATGCTCTTGGGAAGGACCAAGGTCTCCAGTAGAAAGATACAACCATCACATTATGTTACCACGGTGCATTTCCTGCACGAGGAATTACAAATGTCATATATTTTATGTGCCTTAGATGTAATTATAGCATCACCATTCATACCAAAATGTCTTTCCACTACAAATTCTCTTTTGCGGGGGAGGTGGGGCTCTTTTAGGACTAGTTTGTAAAAATTAATTCTGAGCTGAAACTTGCTATACAAACACCTGAAAGAGCAAAATAAAATAAAATTAAAAAATCAATCTATTTGTCAGTTCCTAAAGTGAAATTTTAGTTTGCTCTTTAAACAGTCCTTAAAAGTCATTCTACTGTACTTTGCAGCCCTTAGTCCAGATTTTGGCTTAATCACTGTTGCCATAAAATGTATTTTAAAAAGAACAAATTAATGTTTCTTTGTAGAATGAAGTTACTGGATATAAAAATGTACTTGCAAATCCTTTTCTGAAAGTATTTTTGCCTGTGGATTGACCTCAGATATGCAGCTCTCACATTAGCCTACCAAACTGAGAATCTTCAAGGTGTAATTACAGTTCACTCGGTCAGCGATCTATGAACTAAAATCTCTAACATGGCCTTGATTATGGAGATGTCACAGAGCATTGAGTACAGATAATTTACAAAAATCCCTTAATTATGTAATTCTATGATAAGCTGTAGTAACTCTCAAGAACATTAAGCCAAGCAAAAATCCCCCAAACCCTATACAGTTAAGGACCTGATTAAAATTAGCAAACTAAAAGAAATATGTAGGTTATCTTCTATTTCCATGATAAAGTGCATTTTCAGTGCTGAGAAGCTGATTAAGACATTTTAGCCTTCAACTGTCTAAGTGAACACAAGTAAGGCCATTAATTAGTGTTACCTTAAAACTGTTTTTGTGCTTTCATACATTTATACTTGGGACAAAAATCCAAACTATGATTCACAAGATTCTCACTACTGCATGTTCACCATATTCACTATGTAGTACACGTGGTACTTGAAACATGGTTCAAGATTTAAATGGCATATCAACTAAAGAGTAGAAACCCTTATTTATTAAACTATGTCACTTGAACACATTGGTTTTCTCCTACCTTCTATTTCAAATTATGAGAATTATAAAATAGGTAAAAGAACCAAATTTCCATGCAAGTCACAGGTGAATTTCTTGTTTTACACATCTGATATGGAATCCACTAGAATGAAGTAAGGTGACAGAAACAAATATTGGCTACATTTCTTACATGTTCTCATGTAAAATAATTGCTGTTCTATAATTACCTTCTGCTTTATTTCTGATCAGTTGTAAACAACAGAAAATACTGATTCATTTTTCCCTTCAAAATCAAATGTGCCAGCTACTGAAGTATCATCTGCCACTCACCTCAGCCACCTGCTGTGTCTCCACTATCTGCTGAGCCAGCACCTCCATACTGGTTGCCATGGTGAAGCAAGATCATTAGAGAACCTGTTTGGAAAGATGCCAGCAACTTCCATCAGGCAAAGAGAATTAGACTTTTTGTCACTGTTATTAATTAAAATTAAATCTGTGGTGCAGCTTTATACGAACTTACAAAACTGCCAAATACTTCTGACAAATAAGAAAGCAGTGCACAAATTCACTGCAAATATGGGAATACTGTTTTCAAGACAGATATCTTCTAAAATTATAAGCAAAAATATAATTTTATTTTGTAATATTAATCCACAAAATATTTGTACTCCACCATTTAAAAACTGGCATTTAAGAGATCTCTATTTTGAAAATGAGAAAGGGCAAATTTGAACTTCATCTATTAGTCCAATTTGTGGAATTCACAGTTCTTAAAAAAGCTTTAATTAATTCCTAGTTTGTGGGTGAGGAAAAAAATACAATTAAATGAAAAGTTTCTATATCTTGCCCTCCTGGGCAAGGAGGTGGTTACCAGAATTTGAGCAAATTCTTATTGAACTCTTTTGCCAGACTACCATTATCACCTGTGTTTTTGTCACAATCCTGCATTGTCAGGGAAATGGCCTAGAATATCTAATGTATCTTTTCAATCTTTAACTTCTATGTTATATTTTACAATGATACTATGATAACATTATAACTGTGAGAAGGAAACTCCATAAAGGAGTTATTTCCTACTGGTGAATGTAACTGCAAGTTAATTCTCTGACAAACCCACAAATAAAAACAAGATGTAAAACAAAAAGAAGGAATTAACTGGAAAATGAGCACGTCCAGAAAAATTTAAACTATGGCCCTTAATATGGTTTCGTTTCTCCATTCTTATTTTAAATTAAGTCTTTTGTGCCCTCTCTGAAAACTTAACAGCTGAAACAATCTATTTTAAAATGATTATATTAAAAGCTTTGCATGATCAGCCTTAGAAAGTTAAGTACCAGTGAAAGCCAATGATGGCCATTGGCCAATGTTCTGGCAGAACGTTGTGCTTGACAATGCTAAGATAATCAACTCCTCTCTTTCTTGCAAAAGCCATATTAAACAGACTCTCTACTTGTCTGTAGTCATTTTTAGTCCCAATTTGCTTCTAAAATCCTAACCTAACCTAACTGAATATTTTGACCTTTTAAATAACCATTCAAAAGGTCAAAATATTCAGTTTGAGATATAAGTTTTGCACATCAATTCTGAAGAAATTGGAGGAATGGAAAATGGATATTCAAGAGGAAGAAAAATGTTCCAGTTTTCCAGTAATATTTTGTACCATGTCTTCACAGACAATCACTGCACATCTTACTCAAGCATAAAATTGACTAGGAGTAGTAAAAATCCCAGGTAGAGCACGGAAGCTAGGAATGTGAAAATAAACATTTCTGATTTTTCATCTTAAGTCATTTTTAGAGAAAGTCATGACCTTAATTTCAGTGGACTCTTCCTTTTTATTATATCAGTTTAATTCCTCAAACTAGGTGCCAGACTCTATGTGGAAAAGTGGTGACAAGTCAATTACTATTCCAACAGAAGATACGATTAGAACTTATTGTAACTGCATGCCAGTATTTACATTATGACTTATAAACCATTGTTGCATTATTTTATTGTAACATTATTATGAGTTAGGTTGTTAAATACAATGCTGAATTATATACAAGTGGAGCTTGCTAATATGATAGGCATACAATATTATGATGTAAATAGATGGCACGATTGGGGAAGGAATTTAAATAACTTTCTGATGAAAAGAGAAACATACTTCTTAAACATACCAAATTATAACTGGTTATTTTAATATTGTATTTTCAGTGGATGCAAAAGTCTAGTAGCCAAAGGAAAATGTATTGATTATATGAGGGCATTCGGACCTCCTGATACTACGAAATAGAACACAGTTGTTTACAACAGTAGCAGTTGAATACTGCGAAGCAGTAATCTTAGAAAAGAACAAATTATGTCCAGCATCATTTTGGCTAGCCATTGTTAAACCCTGGTGAGCAGGTCTATCAATGGTTAGCTGAAACAGCTGACTAAAGTTCGTCCTTTTCAACACATACCAAGTGAAATCGTGGACTCATTAAAGTCTATGGGAGCTTTGCAACTGACCTCAATGGGGCCATGATTTAGGGTGACCAGATGTCCTGATTTTATAGGGACAGTCCCAGTTTTGGGGTCTTTTTCTTATATAGGCTCCTATTACACTCCACCCCATGTCCCGATTTTTCACATTTGCTGTCTGGTCACCCTACCATGATTTCATAGTTCATCTTTAACAGTGATTTGTAGGAGCATAGTCATTTCAGTGTTCAGAGCTTTATCTGTGCATCTCTGTTAAGCATTAAATTAAACTGCACAGCTGAAGTCCTGCTCATCAAGAATTAACTTTTTACGTGTTAGGATTTGGGGGTCCACCTTCTTCTGCTCCTGTGAATTTTTGAATTCACTTCCACTGTATTGTATATTATTATATTGAAGTAGTGCTGTAGAAGGCCGGAAGAAATTGTAACGATGGGCACCTAGAAGCACTCTCCCAGTTCGGCTCCAGGGAAAGAAAGGCTATTATAGGTCATGCTGCTGTTATTGGTTGCTGCTCTGTTATTGCATATTTTACATGCCGGAGTTAACTGGCTCTCATTGCCTGCTTGCCTTGTGCAATACTAATAAGACACCTGCTTGCATTATGTAATACTAATAAAATAGAAATAAGGTATTAGTTATTCATAAGGTATGCATAAAATGCAAATGTTCCTGTTATTTCTCTGCCTGTGTTCCCACGCGCAGTGGGCTTCACCCCGAGCATTGCTCCGGTGCGTCGGGCTTTCCCCGTCCCAGTGGCAGCAACAAAGGGAGCCCCTGTTGCGGGTGTGCCACTTTTGCCTTCAATAAACTCACTACTTCTATTCAGCAGCTGTGTGTGTGCCTCGTTCCTACCGGACCCCATGTACTCTGCAACAAGTGCTAAAAAGCCTAAGATAGGTTGGGCCCCATTATACTATGCATGGTACAATGAATATCATACAGCCACTATATAAACCCATGGTACACCCATACCATGAATACTGCATGCAGTTCTGGTCATCCCATCTACCCCATCTAAAAAAAAATATATTAGAATTCAATTATTCCTTACTCACATTCTCCACACTATTTGTGATTTAATAGGCATCTATTATATCCCACTTTAGTCATCTCTTTTCTAAGCTGAATAGTCCCAAGGTGAGGTGGTGGCCTTGGGATGAACCACTTTGGGACGTGGGGAGGGGGTTGTGGGGTGAGAAGACAAGGTGGGAGGAATTTGGGATGTGCAGGGCTGCAAAGCCCAAAGAAAGTGGTGACTTTCCTCAGCTCCAGGGCTGTGGCTGCTGGAGAGAGACGGCCCTCCTTCCAGCCTCAGTTCTGTGGCTGCTGTGGCAGGGGAGAGACCTCCTGCCTTCCCAGCCCCAGCTTGGGGGCTGCTGCAGTGTGGGAGAGAGGGTACATCCATTGCATTAGAAAGGTAGGACTACTGATATTAAAATATGAGTCGTGTGCTTCTATTTGCAAAACAAAAAAATTCATTATTAAGTTTTTTTTATATAGCGCTTTTATCCAAAGTGCTTTACAATAGTTAGCTAATGGTACAAACAACATTTGGAAAGATCATTAAGTGGTCCACCAAGACACTCAGCAATTTTCAAGTGGTCTGTGAAAAAAGAAGTATGAGAATCACTGGATATCCCTTTCTAATACTGTTTCTGCTTTTTTTCCCTGTTGCTTCACACTGAGGAGATGTTTTCAGAGAACTATCTATAGTGACTCCAAGACCTCTTCCTTCAGTGGTAATGGCTAATTTAGGCCCTCTCATTTTGTATGTATAGTTGGGATTATGTTTTCCAAAGTGCATTACTTTGCATTTAACAATGAATTTCATCTGCAATTTTCTTGTACAGTCATGCAGTTTTGTGAGATTCCTTTGTAACTCTTCACACTCAGCTTTGGACTCAACTATCTTGAGGAACTTTGTATCATCTGCAAATTTCACCACCTCACTGTTCACCTACTTTTCCAGATCATTTATCAATATGTTGAACAACACTGATCCCAGTACAGCTCATTGGGGAACCCTGCTATTTACTTCTCTCCACTGTGAAACCTAACCATTTATTCCTACCCTTTGTTTCCCATCCTTTAACCAACTAGGGATCCATGAGAAAACCTTCACTCTTACCCCAGGACTGCCTACTTTGATCAAGAGTCTTTGATGAGGGACCTTGTCAAAAGCTTTCTGAAAGCCCAAACATACTATATCCATGGGATAACTCTTGTCCACATGTTTCTTGACCTCTTCAAATAATTATAATAGATTGGTGATGCATGATTTCCTTTTACAAAAGCTATGTTGACTCTTCCCCAATAAATTATGTTCATTTATGTATCTGATAACTCTGTTCTTTATAACAGATTCAACCAATTTGCCTGACACTGAAATTAGGCTTACTGGCCTGTAATTACCAGGTCTGCCTCTGGAGCCTTTTTAAAAATTGGGCCCTGTTCCCAGTTTCAGCCCAAGCAGGGGAATTTTGGGGGAGGGAGGAAGTGATGTAATTTCCAAGGCTGATGGCAGTGGTAGGCCTTGCAGCAAGGAATGTCAGAAAGGAGTGTTATGAGGTATAAGCAATCCTTTCCTCAGAACAGGGCGCAAACAGGGAAAGAATGTGAATCTCCCTTCTGAGAGAGAGAGAGAGAGAGAGAGAGAGAGAGAGAGAGACTAGGAAACGGGAATTGCTGTGAGTCTCTCCTGTTGATGGACCTGGTAAAGTGTGGAATAGGTTTTTGAAAAAGGTGGTGACAATGCCCAATAAAAGACCTATAAAGACAACCAGACAGATGAATAAGGCACCCTTGGGGGCGGACCCTTTGACTGCTTTGGCAAAACAGTCAAAAAGTAAGCCATATCTTGAGAGGGAAATAAAGGAACCGTGGCAATCTAGGCCCAAAGCTGGAGCTTGCAAAAGGAGATCATGAGCAGGGGCAGCTCCAGGCACCAGCGCAGCAAGCACATGCCTGGGGCGGCAAGCTGCAGGGGGCGGCCTGCTGGTGACTGGCAGGGCGGCAGTCAGTTGGGCTTTGGCGGTTTGATTACGGAAGGTGCGCTGGCCCCGCAGATTCGGTGGTATTTTGGTGGTGGGAACAACGAAGCCGAAGGACTGTTGGACCTCTTGCAGAAAAGCCGCCGAATCGGCGGGACTGGCGGACCTCCTGTAGTGGTAACGCCGAAGACTGCCTGACTACCGCACTTGAGGTGACAGAAAACGCAGAGCCGCCTCTGATCATGAGCAACCCTTTGAGAGACCAAATAGGCAGCACTGCTAAAAGATCCTGGAAAGAGAATATCCATTGAAGGAAGGCTCAGATCTAAAGAAAGATTGGGTGAGGTAATGTTATTCTTTGAGAGGGGAGAAGACTGATAGATCCATGGAGGACAGTGATCCAAGGAAGAATCTAGATGAAAGTTTTCAACTTTTATTATCCTGAAGGGGTGAAGTATTTTTGGCTTAGCCAGAAGGCTAAACTATCTTTCTAACAAGGGAGAGAAAATGGGGCTGCAAATGAAGCCATGAGACGGTAAGCAAACTATTACACTAGGGAAGATGAATATTGATAAGAGAAAGTGCTTACTCCAAGAAATATAAGTGGCTAGCTAGTCATATTAGATCCCTCTGATTAAAACCATTGCTGATTTACAGACAGTGTTAGCACACATTCTCCAGAAAGGAGAAAGAAGGAAAATCTGTCTTGA
Source organism: Dermatemys mawii (assembly GCA_007922305.1). Taxonomy (NCBI): domain Eukaryota; kingdom Metazoa; phylum Chordata; order Testudines; family Dermatemydidae; genus Dermatemys; species Dermatemys mawii. The sequence continues at coordinate 11,282,859 of ML677372.1, read as the reverse complement.
CAGCAACCACAGCTTTTGAATGCAAATAATCTCCGAAAAAAGTTAAAAGGCAAACATTTTTTCTTCTTCAGTACCATCCTTCTTCACTTCCTTGGCATATCATACTTTTCTAGGTGTTTATGTTGTTATTGTTTCATTAGCAATAAGCAATGCAGCTGGCATGCATGCATGCAAAGTTATAGAAAACAGAACTTTATAAAGTAGGATGAGTGGCTAGTGTTATGTAATGAAGCTCTGGAGTTCTATGTGCAATCTGCCTGGGCCTGACTTGGATCTATGAAGACCTGGTGTCATGCCAGACTAAGTCCTCCTGAAGCCAGACCTTTTTTTCCTGTTCCACTTATCATACTGACATCAGTAGAAAGATGGGACAAGCATCAAAATATTATCTCATTACAATAGCTACAGAACATCTTAGATCTTGTTTGGAATCATTGAATGTAGCGTGGATTACACTGATTTATTAGTTTTCAACACTGAGCAACTTAACTTCTCAACTTATGTACAAGTGAACTACACCACTGGTTATGGCAGGGGTGGGCAAACCCCGAGGGCCACATTGGGCTTCAAAATTATGCGGAGGGCCAGGTAGGGAAGATCCCGCCCCCTATGCGACCCCCACCCACTTCCCACCTCCCTAACTTCCCCTTTCAGAAATGCCAACCCCCCCACTCCTTGTCCCCTGATCACCCCCTCCAGAGACCCACCACTCTAACTGCCACCGAGGAGCCCGTCCCCTAAGCCCCCTGCTCTTTGTTCCCTGACTGCCCCCCTCCCAACACCCCCCACCTTAACTACCACCCCTCCAGACCTCACCCCATATCTATGCCCCCCTGCTGTTTGTGCCCGGAATGCCCCTCCTGAGCCCCCTCCCCACCCTAACCACCACCATTCCCCCGGACCCTCCCACAAATCCCCCTTGCTTACCTTCTTGTGCTCGGCTCTGCCCCGGTTGGGTCCAGGCCAGGGAGCGCGTGGCCCCACAGCTCCCCAGGCCGGCCCAGCATCTGGCTTGGGAGCACTGGGGCCCCGCGGCATGCCGCGTCCGGTTCGGCTCCGGGCCCGGAGCATGGAAGCCCCGCGGCTGGCTCCCCATGCCTGGCCTGGCCCCCGGCCGGGAGTGCTGGGGCCCCGCGGCTGCCGCACCGCACTCCTGGGCCGGCCCCCGGCCGGGAGCGCTGGGGCCCCGCGGCTGCTGGGCCGTGCTCCTGAGCCAGCCCCCGGCCGGGAGCGCGGGACCCTAGAGCACGACATGCTCAGCCCCACCCCCAGCCCAGGAACAAGTTCGCGGGCCGGGTAAAAATGGCCAGCGGGCCACATGTGGCCAGCGGGCTGTAGTTTGCCCTCCTCTGGGTTATGGTTTCTTTTGAATTAGAAAAGACAACACAATCCATTGGATAGTATATAAAATTATATGACTGTGATGATTGTCTTAGATAAATGAGATCAAACTTAAAAATTATGCTTGCTGATACTGACTTCTATAAATAAATGGAAAAATTCAAGCAATTGTTAATAAAAATAATGTTAAACACAATCACTCTCTATGCAGGCTTCTGTTTATTATCCTATCATCTTTATTTTGACCATTTTGGACCTATTTGTTAGTTGAAGACTGCAGTTTTGTTCGTCTTTATCTTAACTTGCAAGGACATGATATGATTTTTCTAAGAACATTTAAAATCCATGTTTATATGTACTCCTTCATACCAAATATTAAGTAAGCCCCTATATCTAAACACCAGATTTGGGTAAGAGTTTGCAGCTCAAATCCTTCTCTAAAATGGACAGAATCTGAACACTAAATCTACACATTCCAAAATTAGGGGAAATTTTAATTCAGATTTCAAATCTAAAAATTCAGATTTACATCTGGGATTGGTGTGTAGCTAATTATGGAGATAGAGTTTAGATCCAAAGTTTTTCTTCAGGCCGATCTGTACAGTTTAGTACAGCTGGAAACATGTTTCACTAGGTTGGTACGATTTACACGTTACTGCTTGATATTCCATTGAAAATCTGCTGCTGACATGTGCACAGTGTCCAGCAGCATTTGACAGCATTAACTCAAACAAATGTATTAAAAAGGCATTAGTTCTGATATTTGTTTTCAAAATATCAATTTAGGGAAATCTTCTGACTTGCACGGAACATTTATTAATGTTTCAAGGTGTTAGGTTGATCATAGCTTACAATCCATTTCAATGAATTTGAACAACTATCCAACGTAGATTTTCTTATAAAAGAAACTTTAAAGGGTTGTCAGAAAAAAATGTTAAGAAAAGAAATATATGGGACAGGGTCTTCCATCAGAGAAAACGTCACAGAAAAAGAGGATTTAAGATACACCTGATTTGCCAGCACACTGAAGATGTTTTCATTTTCTGGCAGACACTGAGTTTTAGTAATAGTAATAAATAAATAATAATGTCTAGTTTTTATACAGAGCTTTTTATCAGTAAGCTCAAAGCAAAGATGGTATAATTATCCCCATTTTACAGATGGGGAAACAGAGACACAGACCAAAAGGTGAAGAGACTTGCCCAAGGTCACACTGAAGGCCAAACCAGGTGTGCTGAGTTCAAGTTCAGAGACCTACCACTAGACTATACTGCCTATAGGTATGTGATCATTTGCATATACGTAAATGGGTGTCTAGCAAGTACACGAGTACAAATCCCAGACTCATGCACGCACATGGTTCAATAAATATTTACATAGTCATATGCATGAATACAAATTGCTGTCTATCAAATGTATGAGTACAAATGCCTGATTTGTGAACACATACAGCTAGCGAAGTATTTACACCAGGGATGGGCAAACTTTTTGGCCTGAGGGCCACACTGGCATTGCAAAATTGTAAGGAGGGCTGGGTAGGGAAGGCTGTAACTCCTCAAACAGCCTGGCCCTGCCCACTATCTGGCCCCCTCCCACTTCCTGCTCCCTGACTGGCCCCCTCAGAATCCCCAACCCATCCAATCCCCTGCTCCTTGTCCCCTGACCGCCGCCTCCAGAGATCCCCCACCCTAACTGCCCCCCCAGAACCTCCACCACTCGACCCTCCCTTGTTCCCTGTCCCTTGACTGCTCCAACCCCTATCCACCCCCACCCCCCGTTCCCTGACAGACCCCTGGGACTCCCATGCCCCATCCAACCCCTCTGCTCCCTGACTGCCCCCTCCAGAGACCCCCTGCCCCTAACCACCACCCCGGGACCCCATTCCCTACCCAACCCCCCTGCTCCCTGTCCCCTAACTGCCCCCTGGGAGTCCTTGCCCCTTATCCAGATCCCCGGTCCCCTTACCATGCTGCTCAGATCACCATGTCTGGCTCCGCGGAAGTGTGCAGCACCACCTCACAGAGTGCTGTCCACGTGGCGGCATGGCTCCAGGAAAGAGGGGAAGGGCCAGGGGGTAGCCGTCCCTGGCAAGGGAGCCAGGCAGAATCGTCCCGTGGGCCAGATGTGGCCCACGGGTTGTAGTTTGCCCACCCCTTATTTACATAGTCATACACATAGTACTTGCATCTAGTCATGAATACATGAACATGTGGTTACCTAGTTACTGAAAAATTGCAGATTTTCAGAAATTATTGATTTTTAAATGTTAATTTTTTTGTACCTTTCCTTTTAAAAACATCTCTAGATTATGGAAAACTGTATTTTTAAACTAGGCAACATTATCTAGTTAACGGAACATGCACGTGGACACTAGGTCCTCCTGAGTCATAATCCTGGCTCTGGCATTGGTATTGGCATTGTGTAAAGTATTTAACATCATTAAGTCCAATTCTGGAACCCACACTTAGGACCCATCTACATGAAGACATGTGCATGGCAAGCACAGGTGTAAATCTACAGTGAACTAACTTGCCATGCCCTAAATTGTCATGCGGATTCTGCTATCACACACTACAATTTTCATAGTATACTTAGAGGCACTGTATCAGCAGCACCTGTTAAATGGGAATAATAATTCCTCATCTCCCTACATTGTGCTGTACTATTTTACTGGGAACCAGACAGTCATATTTAAAATAATTTGCACATTGAAACCAAAAATGTGACCACCTGTATCAAAACTCTGTGAGAAAAATGCATTTATCCAACACAAAGAAAAAAAATCCTTATTGCTGAAAGACATAAATGTCAAAATACATTAGCTTTGGAAAATAAGGATCATAATGTGGTAAATTGCACATGCAAATAATAATTTTACATATGTTAATATGACAGAATACTTGACATAATACAAAACAAAGCCAAAAATAAGACAGGTTTTCTGTTAAAACCATACAGTATTTGTATTTCTCAGAATTGTCTTCCAGTTCTCAATTTTTCCATACAGGTTATTCAATTTGTACATGCATGTTTACAAACCATTTCCACAAGGACAGTTAACATCTTTAGCTCAGGAGAAATAGATATTAATATGTGATCATCACATTTTTTTAGTTTTTTAACAAAGATGAAAGAGGACCTGAATACCAGATACCCTATCCAGCAACAAATTCTTTTGAAGACCTCCTTGGCTTGTGTTTCATAGGATGCAATCTCACACACCTTATTAGTATTTTTAAACATATAGTGGAGATTCCTGGTGCCTTTTGTATTTTATAAAAATTCTAACAGCTAACTAAAACAAGTCATCAAGAAGTTTGTATACTGAATGAATAGTTCATTCTCTCCCCCCATCGCCTTCTATTTTCATAGTTAGGATGACCAGATGTCCCATTTTTAAAGGGGCAGTTCCATTTTGGGGGACTTTTTCTTATACAGGTGCCTATTACTTCCCACCTCCCGTCCCGTTTTTTCACAGCTACTATCTGGTGACCTTTTCATAGTCAACCAACTGTTGTGTGACACACTTCATTGTGACATATCCAAATGTGCTTTGCAAAATACTTAGGTACAACAACACTCTAATGCAGTCTCAACAGAGGTGGAAGAAGCAGCCAACTCAGTACACAGCAAAGCACATAGAGTTAGCCAAGAACCTCGTGTAAAATTTGTTCTACCAAAATCGCAACAGATCTTTCCTCTCAGAAGAAAGCAGTCACAAACTCGAAGTACAAGTGTGGAGGTGAAATACTACATTTATTACACTGGGTAGAAGTGAAGCTGTGTCAATTCAGGGAGGAAGGACACATAGTCCAACAGGTGCTGGGATCTGAACTTGTAAGTCCCAAGAAATCTGAGTGCTTCAAACCTGATGCTCAAGTCACTGAATATCCTGGACAGACCACCACGATTCTCCTCAGTTAGACCGGGGGGATGGAGGTTGGCAGCCCGCAGGGACACCAGGGACAGCCCGGCAATTCACTACTTAGGGCAGGTAGGGAATAACGGGCAGGGCGGGGCCCGGGCTAGGACCAGCCCGCTGCTCTCTTCTCGTTGGTCTGACCCACTCGTGCGCCCTCTAGGGCGACGCTGCGCGCCGCGCTCCCAACCCTTCCCACGCCCCCTCACTCAATCTGCCCAGAGCGTGTCTTCGCCTATGCGCGCGAAAACCACGCCTCCCTTTCCCGCCTCTGGTCCCAACCAATCGGCTCACTTTAGAGGCAAAACTGCCCAGCCCCAACGAGCGGATTGGCTAACGGGTGTGCTAATTAGACCACTCGACCCGCCTCCCGCCTAAGAGGAAAAACACTCGAGGGACGCGGAAAAAACACAAGATGGCGGTGCTGGCTGACGGCCAAGTCCTAGGCAGAGCCGCCGCCATTAGACTCCCCCTCCCCTCCGGTGCGCGCTCTGTCGAGCTCTGAATGGCCCGGCCACGGTTGTGGAGGAGCGGCCGGTAAGATGGCGGCGGTCCCGGCCCCGTATGCAAAGTACCCACCGCCCCCTCCCCTCCGCCCTCCCGGTGGCAAAGGTAAAAGGGTCGGGTTCAAGCCGCCGCCTCCGCCCGCTCAGACTCCATCTTCCCCGTGTGTGGCCGGGGTTTCTCAGCAGCGTGGCCGGACCCCTTCTCCCGCAGCCGCCCAGCCCGCCCGGACAGCAAGTCGCTCGCACGAACTCCCGACCGGCTCGGAATCTAAGCGGGCCCGACTCCGCTGAGCGGCTCCGGAGCGGACTCCGACTCGATCGGCCCAGCTGCTCCCAGAGACCTTTTCAGGGAGCCACCTGGGAGCCCACCCAGGCCAGGGCACGGCCGGCTCCCAACTACCACCGACACCCGGAATCCGAATAAGGGGGCCCGCTTAGCCGGGCCCCAACCGCTTAAACCGAGCGGTCTCTTCCCCAGGGGCGGACGGGCCTGGCCGGGATCCCGGCCCCGTTACGATCAGCCGCCGCGGGGGATTTTTATTTAGAAAAAAGCAATTTACCTCCGGCTTTGGTGCCAAACGTGCCCCGACGGTGACCTGGGTCCAGCCGGGCTTGTTAGGCAGCGGTGCTGGGCGACGGTTCCGGGAGGACGGACGGGAGGGGGGCCTTGGGGGTAGTTGTTTTTGTTATTGGGGGGGGGGGGGTTGTTTTGGTTTGGTGCCGTGCTCCTGTGAAAGGTCAGAGTTCGTGACCCCGCCTGCCGCTGCTGCCGCCTGGGAGCGTTTCCCCGCTTCCTCTTCCCAGCCCCACGCCGGCCACAGCCCCCTCCGCCAGCCTCCTCGCGGGGCGGGGCCGCGGGATGGCGGCGGCGGGGAGGGGCTACCTGAGCGCCTGGATGGAACGCTCATACACCAACGTTCCAGCCGGCCCCGGGGGCCGAATAGGCGCTTTCCCGCCCTCCTCCTGCCCCCTCTCCCCGGCCTTGCTGGAGACTGGGAGGGAGCGGCAAGGAGGGTGCCCTATGCGGTGCTTCCCCCGCACATGTTCTGCTGGAGAGGAGACTCAGACTGTGGAAATCTAGTGTGTTCTTCCTCCCCCTTCATTTCTTGTTTGGTTGGGGGATGGGCAGATGCATTCATTCCCCTGCGCCGCCTGGCCCCCCCCCCCCCAAATTACTGTTGTGGCAGGGAGAGCATCTGTGGAGACATCCTAGACATGAAAATCGCCCTCCCCCAACCTTTATCACCTTGCTGTGAGGAGAACCCTTTATCCCAGATTAGTACTGTGTGGGCACTCATGTCTCATGAGATAAACCATAAGTTTTGTGTGTACTCTTCTACTTCGAGAGAGCCCACCTTCAGTTTATAGGCAATTATGTGTTCATAAAGCCCATTGTGGTTGCTTCTCAAAGCTTTCCTGTGGTGTCTACACAGCAGTCAGAAGTGTGACTGCTGCGTGAGTAGGCGTATTCAAGATATCTTTAGTTAGACTTGGTCTACACGAGGAAATTAGGTGGGTACAATGGTGTGTCACTCAGGAGTGTAAAAAAACCTACACCTGTGAGTGACACAGTTAAACTGACCTAACCACTAGTGTAGACAGTGCTAGGTCGATGGGCAAATTCTTCCAGTGACCTAGCTACTGCCTCTGGGGGGAGGTGGATTACCTATGTCAACAGGACCTCTTCTATCTAGTGTCTTTACTGAGACACTGCAGCGTTTTATGTGTAGGCCAGCCTTAACTGGCGTGGCAGTAGCAGTGAAGCTGCAGCAGCACAGTCTTCAGTACAGATAGTGTAAGCCTATCAGGGATGCTTGGTACTAGTTACTGAGACAGCTAGCCTGCACTGAAGCCTGTGCTTTCATGGCTTCACTGCTATTGGTACTCTTGCTGGCAACATTAACTAGTTAATATATGTCTAGATGAGTATGAGTTAACTGTGTGGACATACTCCCATGTTGTGTCTTCACCAGTAAAAAGATATGCCTTTTACAATGAGAGGTTTATATTGCAAAATACACATTTTTTTTACTAGTGAAAACAGCTGAAGAACAAGATGCCCTGTGCTTTTACTCAGTATAGAGTTTGTGCATGAAACCTTCAAAGGCTGTCTTCCCAGCCAAAAAAAAAGGTGTATTTTACAGTGAGATAGCTCTTTAAAATCTTAGTGGAGACAAGGCATGTGTAGTTTCTTACTTCAATGAAGAAATGGCAATACTGGGTCAGACCAAAGGTCCATCTAGCCTAGTCTCCTGCAGAGGGAATGAACAGAAGAGGTAATCATCAAGTGATCCATCCTCTGTTGCTGATTCCCAGCTTCTGGCAGATAGAAGCTAGGGACACCATCCTTCCTATCCTTGCTAAAAGTGATTGGTGGATCTATCCTTCATGAATTTATCTAGTTCTTTTTTGAACCCTCTTACAGTCTTGGCCTTCACAATATCTTCTGGCAAGGAGGTCCACGGGTTGACCATGTATTGTGTGGAAAAAATACATACTTTTGTTTGTTTTAAATCTGCTGCCTATTAATTTCATTTGGTGGCCCCAAGTTCCTGTGTTATGAGAAGGAGTAAATAATGCTTCGTATTTATTTTCTCCACTTTATAAACCTCTATCATATCCCCCCTTAGTTGTCTCTTTTCTAAGCTGGAAAGTCCTGGTCTTGTTAATGTCTCCTCACATGGCAGCTATTCTATATCCTTAATCATTTTTGTTGCCCTTTTTCTGAACCTTTTCCAAGTTCTATATATCTTTTTTTGGGATAGGGCGACCACATCTGCACTCAGTATTCAAGATGTGGGCCTACCATGGATGTATATAGAGGCAATATGATTTTTTTTTGTTTGGATATCTATCTCTTTCTTAATGATTCCCAGCATTCTGTTTGCTCTTTTGACTGCCACTGTACATTGAGTGGATGTTTTCAGAGAACTACCCACAATGACTCCAAGATCTTTCTTGAGTGGTAACAGCTAATTTAGACCCCCCTCATTTTATATGTATAGTTGGGATTGTGTTTTTCAATGTGCATTACTTTGCATTTATCAACATTAAATTTAATCTGCCATTTTGTTGTCCAGTCATCTGGCTTTGAAAGATCCTTTTGTAGCTTTTCACAGTCTGCCTGGGACTTAAGTATCTTGAGTAGTTTTGTATCATCTGCATATTTTATCACCTCGATGTTTACCCCTTTTTCCAGATCATTTATGAATGTGTTGCATAGGACTGGTCCCAATACAGACTCCTGAGGGACACCACTATTTATTTCTCTCCATTCTGAAAAATGACCATTTATTCCTACCCTGTGCTTCTTGTCTTTTAACCAGTTACTGATCCGTGAGAGGACCTTCCCTCTTGTCCCATGACAGCATACTTTGCTTAAAAGCCTTTGAGGGACCTTGTCCAAGGCTTTCTGAATATCTAAGTATACTATATCCATTGGACCCCCCCTTGTCCACATGTTTGACCCCCTCAAAGAATTCTAATAAATTGGTGAGGCATGATTTCCTATTACAAAAACCATGGTGACTGTTCCTCAACAAATTATGTTCATTTTTGTGTCTGACAGTTTTGTTCTTTACTATAGTTTCAACCAGTTTGACGGGTATTGAAATCAGGCTTACCTGTCTGTAATTTCCAGGGTCTCCTCAGGAGTCCTTTTTAAAAATTAACATCATATTAGCTATCTTCCTGTCACTTGGTACTGAAGGTGATTTAAATGATAGGTTACAGGTGACCGTTAGAAGTCCTGCAATTACACATTTGAGTTCCTTCAGAACTCTTGAGTGAATACTATCTGGTCCTGGTGACTTATTACTGTTTAGTTTATCAATTTGTTCCAAAATCTCCTCAAAATGCATTCCGTGTGTCTAGGTAAGACCCCTGGATTAACAGTTTACTCTATTTCTGTTCACCCAGTTCTTTCCTACTTATTTTAGCTGTCATAGCAGAAAGACATCTTGTGTATAGACCTCCTTCTAAATACACATATAAAAGTAATGTCTTCAAAAACTGGTCAATGTGTATTTACTTAATGCATGTTTATAAATGTTTTGTAACTGCTTCAAGTTGGATTGTCTTTCCCTTTTTGGGGTGGAGAGGGTTTAATTGTGTGAAAAGTATTTTAGTTATGATGGAAAAGCTTTATTAAAGATCTGTCACACGAGAGAATTACACAGATTTAAATACGTTGGCTTAGAAACTGATTAAGTTAAACTAGTGCAACCCCTGTGTTGGACACTCTTAGTTTGGTCTGAGTGTCTTATTGATTTAGCTCAAGTTGATTTCTTTTACTGTATTGTACTGTGTTGCTGTCTACTACTGTCTCATTGTTTCCTTGTTACTTTCCCCTTGGTCTGTATATTGCAATGTTATCTCATGGCTTATACTTAAATTGGTGCAGGGACTGTCTCTCATCCGCGCCCCCAGCCCTCCTATCTTTCCTGTTTCTGTACTGCCTAGCACAAGGGGGTCCTGTTCTGTGACTAGGGGTCCTGGGGTCTACAGTAATACAGAAGAAATAATAGGGTGCTGTGTTACTATATTGACAACCTCTTGGCGTTGTAGTTAAGAAGGTTGTCTCCCTAGAACATACATACCAAAACCACAAGATTCTTGTTTATTGACTGCCTTTAAGCCTTCATCCTGTTCTTAATGGTGCACCAAAGGCATGCACCTCAGACTCATAAGTGCTGCTTTTACTTGGGGCAAACTCTCAAATCAGTGATGGCTACAATGGGTAGCCTTTACTCTGAGTGTATTTTAAAGCCCCCACACACCTTGTTTTCATGTAAGCAATGGCAAATTCAAATGTTGGGATACTCTTTTATTACTCCTTCTTCTATTGTTACAGAAGAAGAAAAATTAAGACTCAGATAATTCTGTCTTGAAGTAAAAGTGAGTTAAATTGTTTTGTCTGTGGTGTTAAGTTTCTCTCCAATATTTGTCATTTAACTATGTATAGCCTTTTATCCAATTTGAGGCAGTTTCCAAGGTGATGAAAATTGCAAATTATAGATTATACTGATAGAGGTTTTGCTGCAAAGATTGCTTCCCCCCACCCCCAAATCATTTAACAAAAATTTGTTCTGTGCTCCACCAGTTAAATCAGAGATCAGTGCTGGGTAGGATTTCTAATATTCTGTTATTGAATTATTAACTGGTTGGTGGTCTGATCACAGTTTAGCAGACATTATATTGTACTATTAGACTTTTTCTTGTCCATATGCAGGGCTTTAAACACCCCTCTCCCCATCTCATATTTACTGTATTGAAAATTGTATCCACTCTTGTAGTCTTTAGAAGTTATTTAAATAAGTGTGTGAAAGTCTTACTTATTACTTATGAGTTTATTAATTAAGGGATGTATGTCACAGTGGGACATTGTTTCTTTTCATGTGTTACTGACATTAAAGAATATTGTTCTTTAGTTACCAATTTTTAAATTTTTTTGAAGGGCAACAGAATTTTCATGTAAAGACTGAGGAGACACTAACATTTGCTTAATATGTTGATTTTACAAGTTTGTAAATAAAAAAGCAATTTTACTAATTCATATTAATCAGTTGAAGATGCTTTATGAAACAGAGTACATTAAGGAGACTTAAAAGGATTATGGAAACTTAGTTTGTTTTTTAAAAAATCTTCCATAATATGAGAACAGGGTGTAACTCAGCTAAATTAATAGTGGTATTGGTATAGAAATCTTACCCCACTATGGCCCTGAATGGGTCAAGTCACTACCAGTTAGGTATGGATGATGCACACAGTGTAGTGACTATACAGCAGGGGCTCTCAACCTTTCCAGTCTACTGTACTCCTTTCAGGAGTCTGATTTGTCTTGCATGCCCCCAAGTTTCACCTCACTTACGCTACTTTCTTGGAAAATCAGACAAAAAAATAGAAAAGTAGCTTAGCACACTGTTACTGACAAATTGTGTACTTTCTCATTTTTACCTTATAAAATAAATCCATTGGAATATAAATATTGTACTTCCATTTTAGTGTATAGTAGTAGTATATAGAGCAGTATAAACAAGTCATTGTCTTTGTGAAATTTTATTTTGTACTGATTTTGCTAGTGCTTTTTATGTAGCCTATTGTAAAACTGTGCAAATATCTAGGTGAGTTGATGAACCACCTGGAAGACCTCTGCATACCCACAAGGGTGCACATGCCCCTGGTTGAGAGCCACTGCCATAGAGCACCTGTACACCACTGATTGGTTCCCCACACACATGTGGCTGAGTGCACTGCCTGTTTAAGAGGTGCTCTTGTGGTAATAGAGGTTATATATTTAAACAGTGCAGATGTTCTAAAAATTGAATATTTTTATGACCTGTAGTAAATAAATTAATTTTTATTTCGTAGGAGAAGGTTTAATCAAATCTCATGTTTCAAGGGTTAAACTAATACCATGGCCAAAAGGTCATATCTTACTGCATCATACAATTGAGTATACACTCATTTCATTAATTTTTTTATTTAAATTTAAATCCTAAGGTCAGAGCAACTATCAGAGGCAGGATGTTGAACTTGGGCTAATGTGCTGAAGCAAATTATTATGTAGCTTTGAATTTTGTACATATTGAATGAACCCCTAATATTGCTTGAGGGCACAACAGACCAGAATGTACTTTAAACTGCTTCTGTTTATCAGATAAATATTATGAGACTGGTACTGAAAATGAATATGTAATAAACTGTATTGTGAAAATTATATGACATGCTAAACAAGTCTGAAGATGTTCGAATATGTGCTGGACAGTCAGTTTAAAGAAAACTGAATGGGAACTATTTAATGTTGTCTTGCACAAAATATTCTAGAAAAGTAGCAGTGGTTATGATACAATATCTGTCAGAATGGAGCTAAATCTCTTGAACAAATAGAACTTGTGAAATACCTTCTATAGAATAGCACATTTCACTACAAGGTGAATTTTGTATCTGTTGGACACAATGGTATATTATTAACTTTATAGGGTTAGTTACATGGGTTTTTTGCTACTTGAAACAATTGTGTTGCCTTATATTTAAAAAAGGGTAACTGAAATGTGATAATAGCAGGAGCTGAACTAGTTCTAAAGACCTGATGGTTGAAGAAAAAGAGTCTGACAACTCAGTTACTTTAGGGTACTTCATAGCCATATCATACAATAGAATGCTTACAGCTAGAGTTTGTTTGTTTGTTTGTTTGTTTGTTTGTTTGTTTGTTTGTTTGTT